>APFE030286973.1:52410-90368 GCA_000404065.3 Pinus taeda | reverse complement strand
AAAAACATAAAAAAAAAGCATAGATTGATCATTGAACCATATCACATCAATCATCTAGAAGTTATAATCTTCATCAACCATGTCCACAAGTTAGTAAAATACATATTACAACTGCAACATATTGAGTCTCATGTGAATCATGATTCATCAAATTCAATCTTAAAGTTTCAACTTCAAGCTTTCAAATTGAAAATTCGATATATAACATTATCATCATTGATCACCAAAGTTGTACTTGTAAGCTAAGTTTAACCATTACAAGAAATAATATCTTAGATATTTCTAATTCCTAACTTCTAACTGTTAACATGAAATGAAATGTTATAAAATGAAACATGAATAATGAAATGAAATGAAACAACTTTAATCTTTCACGAAGCATCATATTCATAATTCACAATCATTACCAATGAGTTATAATTGCCGACTTCAAACTTCAAATTTTCATTATCACAGTTATATATTGTTTACAAAAAATATCATTATGATATGAAAGAGTCAAGAGTCAAGAGTCAAGGACTCAAAACTCAACAGTTATGAAAACTGAAGTCTATAGAAACTAGAAAAGACAAGTAAACTGTAAATCTACATGTGGCCCTTGCCACGAGAATCTCCAGGAGTATAAGCAGGTCGTGGTGTTCTTCTAAAAGTCTCCCGCACAGACCGACGACCAGAACTAGAACCTCCACATGAGGGTGTAGATGGAGGTGGCGACAGCAAAGGAACAAGACTCAGAACTCTAGCACTGCTATGGATGGTGGAGGTGGAGGTGGCATGGTTGTTGCAGCTGCTTCATCTTCATCCCTTACAAGTTCCTCTTCTAGTTCTTCAAGATGTACAATGCCATCCTCCAAATTGTCATCCTCTAGGTGATTGTCCCAAATTTTATATGTGGGATCCTCATAAGCCCGATCACAATAATGACTCAACAACCTCAAGTTGTAGTGCACATAAACCAAGCTTTCTGCTCGGTTTTCATTGAGTCTGTTTCTTTTCACATTATGTATGTCGTTGTAGGTGCTCCAACACCTTTCTGCAAAAGAAGTATTTACAACCTGTGAAAGAACTTTTTTTGCCAATTTTGGCAAAAGTCCCTGGCCGCCATATGTTCACCATGTGAGAGTATCAAATCTATCTCTGTCGTCCATTGCATGGAAGTTACCATACAAACCAATGCCACTGAAGTATCTGCCTATTTCAAGGCGCATAGCTGCACATTCCTCCCTGTTAGATACCAACTTTTCTAATGCTTCCAGATATCCTCTAGTTACCTCTGGATCTAAATGGGGTTTGGTCCTAACCCCACCCCCTGTTGCATGTTGGCCCAACCAAGATATAGAGTAGTATTTTGGCGTAAGGATATACGCCAAGCAATGTAGTGGAAGATTAAGTCTATTCCACCGTTCACACACACAATCGTGGATCAGTTTGTACAAGTTGGGATCTCTGTTATGAACAACATCTTTTATTTGCCCCAACATGGTATCCATCTGCTCATACACCTCGCCAATCACTGGTTTGTCTGTATCTACAAACCGAATCATGTGATAAATGGGCTTGGTGAAATCCAAAACTTGCCTCACACTTGTCCAAAATTGGCCATCAAGAGCGGCCTCCTCCACCATTTCAAAACCTCCCCTGTCAGCTGCATTTGTAGCCCTTTCCTTCAATACCTGGCCAATTTTGACTTGATACCATGCTAGCTAAACCCTCTCTTACCTTCAAAAGGCGCCTGAAGGTGAGGTAATAGCTACCAAATCTAGTTCTCGCAATCTTCAGCAACTCCAATCTCGAGTGACTGCGGAAAAGGCCATGGGTATTGCTATGATTTGTAATAAATTTTATCATTTTTTTTCCTTTCTTGTACAAATCACCAATCCATTGGTATTGTTCATTTTTGTTTTTGATAATATCATGCAACAGAAGGTTCAATGTGTGAACCAAACATTCCAGACCAAAATATGTTGGGGTATTTATCCTCAATAATTGCTCCTGCTGCCTTACAATTAGGAGCATTATCAGTGATGACTTGGATGACATTGTATGGTCCAATACGGTCAATTGTTTCAAGTAATGGTTCTGCAATGTTGATGGCGGTCCTGAACTTGTCTGAGTAATCATGTGTAGTTAGAAAGATGGCACCACTAACAGACACAGCAAGAACACTTATCAATGGCTTGCCTTTTACATTTGTCCATCCATCAGATACAATGGACACCCCATGGTCAGTCCAAGAACTTGTCATTCTATTCAAAGAATGTGATTTTTTTGCTTTTTCATTATCAAGGCCAATGGTTCTTGCCTTGTCATACCCAGGGCTTTTGTATCCTTTAGGGGCATCATTTATGGCAGAAACCATTTCATGCCAATAAGGTGAGCGAAGAACATTGAATGGTGTCCCACATGCATAGAGAAACCTATAAACCTTTGAATCCACGTCATTCCTACACCCCTCATCAAGGAAATCTGATATGGTTCTACGCCTTAAACTTGATGACCATGTGCCTCCATATCCACTACCTTGGGAGGATGCTGAAGGAGTTATTTGTGATTGTGAGCTTGGTTCAAAGAAACCCCTTGATTTTTTTGATTTGTATTAGGCTTCCTCCTCTTCTCTTATGTATTTGGCTCTATTTGCTGCTGACACCGCTGGACAAGTTTTGATTCCTATTTGATGGCCTTTTCCCGCAGAGGTGTTTTCTGGAACGGGTGTATGAACCTGTGTAATCATTGTTGCAATGGGGGCGATGAAATTTAGTGGTTCCACCCCCTTTCCCTGCTTCAGGCCTGTTAACATATTTCCACAATGGTGTTTGGTCTTGTTTAGATTTATGAGAGTCATGTTCACCCTCCTCCAGCTCCTCCTCACCAAGGTTTTCATCAAATCCACTTTCTCCAGCATATTCATCCCCCTCTTCATTTTGGCCCCTCCGTTTCCTACTCTCTAGCACCATAATAACCATAAAAGGGACGAAGAAGAGGAAAATCCCAAGAAATATAGCCAGGTCCATGATATTTGATATTTGTAGGCTTTTGAATCTGCAAATTAATTTAATTTATTTAGATTAATTAATTTAATAATTTTAATCTATCAATTTAATTTAGATTCATAATTTTTTTACTAAATATTGTTAATAAACTAAATTAAACTATCTAAATTACTACCTAACTAAATTAAACTAACTAAACTAACTAAATTACTAAGTTACTTACCTCTCTGCAGGTTTGCTCCTCGCTCCTCGACAATTGCTCCTCGCTTCTCCTCGCTCCTTTGCTCTTGCTCTCCTTGCTCTGGCTCTCATCAAGTGATAATGAAATGTTTGTTTGCCCCATTGGTCTTTTAAAACAATTTTTTTTTTTTTAATTGGAAAAAAAATTCACATCCACCGCTTTTTTCCCCGGATCGCTCCTGGCAGGGGTCGATTCGCTCCCGGAGTGAATATTTAACGCTCGGCCCCGAGCGCTCCCGAGCGTTAAATATTCGCTCCGGGAGCAACGCTCCCGATATCGCTCCCTAAATTTGCAGGGAGCGCAAATTTTTTTATCGGGAGCGCGCTCCCGAGCCACTCCCGCCCGGAGCGTGGATTGGGAGCGAGAGCAAGGGGGGGAAGCGCTCCCTCCGCCCCCACTGGGTTAAATAGTCATTAAATTAAGTGAAAAGGCATGTCTAAAAGACATGCCCATTCACGAAAGGTCCACCTGCTGAGGTATAAAAGCAGGCCCTCATTGTAACTTTCATATCATCTTATATCATTTATATATTATAATAATAAATTATTATTATTAAATACCTGTGTATTTTAACAATTAAATCTTCAAGCTATCAATCTTTTGTGTTTCAGCATAGTTTTTATGTTACAGTGGTATCAGAGCCATGGCACACGATACAATCATGAAGGCCTTTGAACGCAGTTCGCCGCACAATGTGCCATTACGTTCATATCTTGATTACGTTGAGCAATTTAATGAAATTCAAAAAGTATTTCAGCATCTAGAAAAATCATATCCTGAAATTAAAGCAGGTAAAAAGGAAATTGACAATAATGGAGAAGATTTTGATCAAAATAATGAAAATGAAGATGTAATAGATGATGATATATTTGATGAAGCAGTAGATGATTATAATGTTGAAGATAAAGTTGATCTTGATGTGGATGAGAATGATAATTCAGATATAGCGTTGGCTATAAAGAGAAATTTATTGCTTGAAGGACAGGATAGGGAAGATGATGTAGAACTTCAAAAGATAGACAAAGACCATGCAAAAATGGCCCAAATGAATTTCTCAATATTGAAGCAAGAAGCCACAACCCTTTTTGAAGTGATCACAAAGGATGCAACCCAAGGAAGCGAGACTATGGTGCCACTGAGCGCAACCAGTATGCTAGACAAATGGACCGAGTCAGTTGATTCTAGTGAGAAAGAGATAGAGGTATTCAATGAATTCCGAAATCTGTCTGGTGATGTGATTGCCAGAACGGCTCTTGGCAGTAGCTATATGGAAGGAAAACACATCTTCGACTTGCAGACCGAGCGAGCACGACTAGTTGTTGAAGGCTTTCGTAACTTCGGTATTCTAGGTTACAGGTTTTTACCCACGAGAAGTAATTTGAAAGGTCGAAGGCTAGACCGAGAAATTCAAAGGGCACTAAGCAAGATAATCACAAACTTGCAGAAAAATATGACTGTAGAAAAAGTTGATGAGAACAGAGATCTCCTCGACTTGATATTGATGGCAGCCAAGAAGGGAAAAGGGGAGAAGCATCTGAGCATGTCTTTTCAAGAAATGATCGATGAATGCAAGACATTCTTCGTGGTTGGACATGAGACAACATCCATCTTAATGACATGGACTGTAATTCTGCTTGCCATGCACACAGACTGGCAGGATCTAGCAAGAGAGGAAGTGATCAGATTATGTAAGAATGAAGCTCCAAATGTCGAGGTCATAAATCGCCTTAAAATAGTAAATATAGTTCTTCAGGAGGTTCTTAGACTTTATCCCCCATTACCGTTTATGGTGAGAAAGACTAGCAAAACCATGAAGCTGGGGAATCTCACTCTTCCCGCAGGCACCGAAATTATAATTCCAATCGCTGTAGTTCACCTTGACGAAGGGTTGTGGGGAGAAGATGCTAGACAGTTCAATCCCCAATGATTTTCTAAGGGAGTTTCCAAGGCCGCCAAACATCCCATGGCGTTTATGCCTTTCGGATTAGGACCAACAATCTGCATTGGTATGAATTTTTCCACGATCGAAGCCAAGGTGGTTTTGGTTGTGATCTTGCATCGATTTTCTTTTGTTTTATCGCCTTCGTATGCCCACGCACCTGCTCAAGATTTTACCATCAGCGCAACGCATGAACCACGGGATTTCAGAGCCGGAGATGCCCGCAGCAAAAATTTTAATGAAAACACTGGTCGATCTGCAGCCTTGGAGGCTGCCACTTCTGTAGTTGGAATGGCCATAGAGTGGCTCAAGGATTGAAGAATAGAATTGCAATGGGTTTGGGTGGAACAGTCTCAGACTCGCCTGCAAATGAAAATGATAAAGAAAGAGAAGATGAAGAAGGGGTCGAGCATGATAGAAGTTACACAGAAAAGATTTATGGCGTGCCTTTGACAACAAAGAACGTTATTGCATCCAAGCTTGGATATGGTGAACATCATGAACCTGTGGATGAGGTGCCCAATAAACCAATTCAAACATTAGCAGAGGAAGATAATTACGAAAATAACGAAGGAGGTAAAAGCTATAGAGACAAGATCTATGACATAGCATCTGTAGCAAAGAATGTGATTTCGTCCAAGCTCGGATATGGCGAGCATCAAGTACCTGTGTAGGAGGATGCCGAGAAGAAAACAGATGGGCTTTCTGCAGATCATGATGACGGGGTTCGGGAAGAAGGGGACAAAAGCCTCACAGACAAGATATATGAAACAGCATCTGCAACCAATAACGTAGTTTCCTCGAAGCTTGGATATGGTAAACAAGAAGATCCTCCTGTGGAAGAGAAACCAGAGGGGAAAACGATGGAAGAGTATGAAGATGAGCATGTATTTCAAGTGAGGATTTGTTGGGCTGGATCAAGCGCTGCATATAGCTTGCAGCCAGGGGTCATGCTATTAGCAATTGATGGGAAGCCAATTACCAGTTTTGTTGACATAGAGAAAGCTTGCCAATGCCTAGATGCGTCCAAGGATGTCAATTAAGGAAATTTAAAAATGACAATATGTCGGGAAGGCTTGGAATTGGAGCTTCTTGTGGGCACCGATGTTAGAGATGGCCTTGACACCAAACATATCGTGGGTTGGTGCGGCTGTGTTGTTCACGAGCCATCTGCATCTGTCCGTGCGTTGGGCTTTATGCCAAAACAAAGGCACGGGGTATATGTGTCATCATGTTTTGGTGGCAACGCTACAAGTAGATATGGGATTTCTGTCAGCAACCCGTCTTCTGGGTACTCCTCCATTGACAACCCGTTCTCCGGCAAACCCCATACCGTTAAAAAAAAATCACTGTCACAACCGGACACCCCACCAGTTGTTGCCGCGGGTCAACCATTTGCGTCAACCATGAACCTTGACACTGTGCAGGCTTGTTTCGACAATATACGCTATTCCGGCATCCGATATGTTAAAACAATGACTTCCCTGCCATCAAGCGGTGTGCGGTCGAAAGGTCAACCAATTCAAGCAGTGTGTGGACTCGATATATATATATGGACGAACGTGCAGTGGATATTTTTTTACATATATAACATATAAAGTAAAGTCCTTCAAGCGCTCCAGCATTTATTCCATCATGGATTGAACCTAGCCTATGCAGACAAAACAGTCATGGATAATTAACAGTAGACGTGCAAAGGGGTTAACATATAAAAAGTTAATATATAGCATATATAAAGTTATATTTATAATAATTATATAACAAATATATATGTATTTATAATTTAATTAATTAAATTATTTTAATTAATTAAATTATATTAAAAAATAGAGTTAAAAAACATATTATATATAATATAATTATAAAAAAAAAAAAAAAAAAAAAATATATATATATATTATATATATATATATATATATATAACAAAGAATAATCACTGATAACTACATGGTGAATCGATGACAAAGACGACAGACACTAAGTAGAAAAACCCCAGCATTGAGGCTTTGAGGACAAAGCTTCTGAAGGGAGAGGGCTATGTTATGAATATAATTCATAACAATTAGATAAATAAAATAATATTAATATTAAATAATTAAATATTATTTAGGTTAAATAGTCATTAAATTAAGTGAAAAGGCATGTCTAAAAGACATACCCATTCACGAAAGGTCACCTGGTGAGGTATAAAAACAGGGCCTCATTGTAACTTTCATATCATCTTATACATTTTATATATAATAATAAATTATTATTATTAAATACTTGTGTGTATTTTAACAATTAAATCTTCAAGCTATCAGTCTTTTGTGTTTCAGCATAGTTTTTATGTTACACTCTGCTTTGTTCTGTTCTGCCCTGTTCTGATCTGCTCTGCTCTGCTTTGTTCTGCTCTGCTCTGATCTGCTCTGCTTTGTCTGAATTATGAAGAAGAAGAAATGATCGAGGATGTATCACACTGACTCAAAGTCAGTCTCAGAGTGTGTACTACTGGTCCCAGAGCAGTCCTCAACCGACCCAAAGTCAGTGTCATAGTGGGTACAACTCCTACCACTGATCCCAGATCAATGAAAGTCATCCTAGTATAGGGAGTACAGTAGATATAGCGATGCATCCATTGATACTACTATGGTCCCTATCCTCATTCCCCTGCTCATTGATCAGATGAGAGGTACTTCCCATGAGTCCCAGACTGCATGGGTAGGATGCCTCGACAGGAGAACTAATCAATCATGTCCACAGGAGAGCGAATCATCTTGTCCCACAAGAGAGCGAATCATCTTGTCCACAGGAGAGCGAATCATCCTGTTCACAGGAGAGCGAATCATCCTGTCCACAATCGTCATGGAGAACACATCATCCAGGCCTCACAGGAGAACTAATCATCTTGCTACACAATCGTCATGGAGAACACATCATCCAAACCTCACAGGAGAACTAATCATCCTGCTACACAATCGTCATGGAGAACACATCATCCAGACCTCACAGGAGAACTAATCATCCTACTACACAATTATCATGGAGAACACATCATCCAGACCTCACAGGAGAACTAATCATCCTGCTACATAATTGTCATGGAAAACACATCATCCAGACCTCACAGGAGAACTAATCATCCTGCTACATAGTCGCCACGGGGTGTCATGTACACCACCAGGGGATGGTGAGTCACCGTGTGGTCATATGTCGCTCCAATAAGTACCCCGCGCCCCCCCGAAGCTCCCAAAGCTCAATACATCATACAAGACCCTCATCAAAGGGTCTTTGAACGACACCAAGTCGTTCTCAGAAAGTCAGGAATTTGACCTTCTCTAGGGGCTTTGTCAGAATGTCAGCAACATGTTCATCTGTACCAATATGTTCGAATATAGTGGTACCTGATATCGATATGCTTGGAGCAATCATGAAATACAGGATTCTCTGACAAATGAATGCCACTCTGGTTGTCACATAGGATCACGGTGGTATCCAATGTAAATCCAGGCAGCTCACTGAAGAGCTTTCGCAACCAGACTGCCTCACAAGAGGCCATGCTAGCAGCAATATACTCGCCTCGGTGGTGCTCAAAGCCACCGACTTCTGCTTCCTGCTCATCCAGGATATCGAAGCAGATCCCAAGGAGAAACAGCACCCCTAAGTGCTCTTACGATCCACCACACTGCCTGCCCAATCAACATCAATATATCCAAGTAGTCTCACATCTCCGGCAGTGTATCTTAACCCATACGTAATTGTGCCATGAAGATATCTTAACAGATTCTTGGCACCAATCCAATGTATGTGGTGAGGTTCAACCATATGTTGACTTAATGTGTTGACTGCAAAGCATATATCTGGACGGGAGTTCACTAAGAACATTAATGCTCCAACGAGTTGCCGATACTCTGTAGCATTTCGTAAAACAGGTCCAGCAGCGCTACTGCTTAACTTCTTGAAGTCAAGCTCCATCGGGGTAGTTACAGGCTTGCGGTCTACCATACCAAATCTTTCCAATATCTTCACCACATATTTTCCTTGAGATAGGAAAATTTCCCTTGGCTTCTGCCACACTTCAAGTCCTAGGAAATAGTGCATTAGTCCTAGGTCCCTCATTTCAAATTCAGAAGCCAACTCCCTCTTACATTTGTGAATGAGAGGGTTTGCACCTATTATAAAGAGGTCATCCACATACAACACCAGTATGAGAGGTTTGTCATCTTCAACCTTAAAGTAAAGGTTAGGATCGGCTTCATTCCTAGTGAATCTCAGCTTCATCAAGTAGCTATCGATCCTCTCATACCATGCTCGAGGTGCTTGCTTCAGCCCATAGAGAGCCTTCTTCAACCTGCCTACATGAGATTTTCGATCATACATCTCAAATCCTTTGGGTTACGGCTTGGAGCTGGATTGATTGATGATGTGCCCAAATGGACCTAGGACACCCCCAAGCTAGCCTTGACACTATTTGACAAGTGTTGCTTGTTTCAGAGCTCGAATGATGATGGTTATCCTCGAGATGATAGGAGATGGATTGTACATCACTAATTGACCCCAACACTTGAGCATATTGGTGCCACATCACCCCTCTTTCCTTTTAGAGGGTGACGTAGGGCACTTCGTGATGACATCTTGGTTTGGAGGTACTAGGGAGGCATACCTATGGACTTTGAGCTACCTTCGGAGTATGGAACACTCATTGGTCAATTTGTCACTTTTTTATGGAGTTTTGAGCTCCTTTGGAGAATCATGTCATAGTGGAGGAGGCTTTTCTCCCACATGTGTGGGCTCTTTTGGCATTATTTGTTATGTTTTGAAGTTATTGAGGTTGGCTTGTAACCTCACACTTGTGGAACAATCAAAGTAAACTTGTAATGAGGGATTTTACTTGTATTTTTGGAAACATAAGGGTGGTAAGCCTCATATAAATAGAGGCTCTCCTTATTTCATTTCCTCATCACACATTTTATCACTCTTCTCCAACAAAGAGTGTGAGTTAGTGCTTTTTCGCTACTTAGGCAAGATATGATCTTTCTATGGTGTGATTTTCTCTTGGAGATGCATTTTGTGTGCAGAATGTTTTCCTAGGATTGAGAGAAGTGTTTCTTGGAGAATTATGTAAGTTTCATACTTTATCTTCTATATTCCGCGTATTGTATTATTAGGGTTTCTATTTTGTGCCATGACTAAATGCTAATTCTATTTTGAAATCTTGCTCCATTATATTATTCAAAATGGTTCTCTTGAAAGCTATAAGGAAACGTGGATTGTGCATTCCTTATATTTAATTTCTCCTCTTAGAAGGAAAAAAGTTGAGGTTTTAAAAGTGGTTGCCCTAGTCATCCCCCCTTACTCCAAAACCTTTTTATGGAAATTTTAGCCCTAGAAGACTCCATTAAACCCGTTTAGGTGAAGGCACTAATATCAAAATGTGTTGATCACTTTTTAAATTAATTAAATTCTTCTCCTTTATCCCCTTCCTAGATGTCTAGGGTAAGCGGCTAGGGGGTTAAAATTCTGCATAAAAAAGTGAATTTTTGTTGATCTTTATGGTTCATAAATTAGGAATTGCATCGACTCACATAAAAGCAAAATCTAACATTTTGCATGGTTAATCCTTCCTTTTAGGGCTGACATCATCCTTATTTGTTGTTTATGTATCATTTTCAGCCATAAAATTCCATTAGTAACCCTGACCCTAGGTGATTATTTGAAGGCCTTCATTAGTAACACTAACCCTAGATTTGATGCTAAGGTGCTGGATGGATTCCTCACTTGTGTTTAAAGGACAATGCCATCTCCGCAAGAACATGTAGAGATTTTCAAAGAAGCAGACATATATAGGATGGCAGGTGGCACATTTGGCTTTGACATGGTTCTCTAGGATAGGAAGACCAAAATGCTAAGTAAGCTTCATTTTGTCTTCATTGTCTCTTCATATTTTGCTTCAACTTTCAAATATCAATGTTTTTTCTTATGTTTCTCTTATTTGTTGTAGATATTTCATTAGTAAGCTATGGTGCAAAAGCACCCAATCTCCAAAAGCTTGTCATTCGAGTGCTAAGTCAAACATGTAGCTCAAGCCTCATGCAGATGCGAGTGTAACTAGAGTGTCTTTGAAAAATACACACCAAGAAGTGCAACAAGTTAAAAAAATTCAAATCAAAATTTTGAATTCATTATAATTATAATTATAATTTTTATAATTATTAATTTATAATTTATAATTATGATCTTCATATAGATTGGAGTCCCAGTGTCTTAATGACATGGTCTACATCTACAGTTCTACTACAATCTCCAATTGTGGGTAAGGCTAGGGCACTCAAAATATAAATTCAACCCAGAAGATAAAAAATTTCATTCCCACGTATAGGAGATAGAAGAGATAAGCAGTTCGCGTTTATATTTAAATCAAATAAAAGTGTACGATATATCATTTAACAAGGCTTGAACAAAGGGAGGTGTGGCAAGCTGTTTGGAAAGGAAATCTCAAACAGAAAACGAAGAAAATCGTTTTTTCTGGTTACATAATGAAAGCTGACTAAAGTTTTCAGTGTCAGATGAAGATAAGATACAAGAGAGGAGGAATAAGTAGCAAAAGTTTACATTTTAATCAAATAGGCCAGCCGAACCGTTCAGAAAGTTAATCCTGTGTCGTCAATCTCACTAATTCTCTTATTTGAATGAAGGATATTTTAACTTCCGCGAGACGTGGTCCCAGTGGTCTATGGGACCAATGATGCAAACTACCCAAACTTGGTGATTGTAATATTCTAATTTTTTACCAGAAACTCCCCTTGTTTTGGCAAAGTGGGATCACTTAAACTTGCTGGTTTTGACAGGGTGGGATCAATTCAGTTTTCCGGGCCGGGTGGCTCTGGGATTGAAAGAGGGTGCAAGCAAGCCCTGATGTGTTGGGAATCGAACCTGGCCTGTGAAAATAAACTCCAACCTACTTCCACTGAACTACGACTCTAAAAATCACATCTTGTGCTCAATTTTGTTCTTTATGCCTTCTTTCAAACTTAGAGAAAATGCTGCTCCATCAAATTGACAGAAACGTTCACAAGATCTCCAACCTAACAATAACAACTAGCTTACTACTGTATGCTTGATTTTAATTGACATGAAAGAAACAAGGAGGTAGTTGTGTTGTGTTGTTGTAGTAGACACATTCCTCAATGCATGAGATAAATAAACCTCTTCAAAATTTCAGAAGTGCCCAATTTAAATCTATGGGGTATGCAACAGCATGACATTGCAGTGAATTTAGTAATCCTTCGCATTGGAATGAACAAATTTATGAGGTAAACTTCATTCATTAATATAAATCCAGTGTTATTTTCTTCTGAAAAAAAAAGAGGTAAACTTCATTCAATGCAGTTTAACATGAACTGAATACCATTCATACCTGGCCTAATGACTTTCTGGGGAATCTACCTCGTGACTGCAGAGCTTTGAGAGTGGAGTGGTAATCGTCCTCCGCTCTCGAAGCGCACATAAGAGAAGCAGCAGGGACGCCAACACTTGACATGGTGGTCTTCCCTTGAGAGTGAGAATAACAGCACCCACACTCACGGCCCCCTGGTTGGAATGGGGAAGAGGATGAAGGTGTAAGCAGTCTGAGCGAAGAGTGGCAGTGCATTGCACTAATCATTCTGCCGTTTCTTCTTGCTCCGCTCAATGAATCATCAGATATGCTGTGATGTTTTATCTCATGGACGACATGAGAAGTCCTGGCCAGTTTGAATTTGATTATAGCTTAAGGCTAACTCACCCTCCATTCCATTTTCTATAATTTATTTATTTTCTCATCTCCCCGATGAACTTTATGTTACGCACGGAACTTTAGCATATATGGTCTCCACATAAAGAGAGTGGATAGACATTCCTATTCACGAAATTTCAATATGTTAGCCGCATAATATATGTAACGATAATGGATTTGAAGTTTAAAACTGTGATCATGTGTATGTGTATAAATTTGATCAAATTTGAAAATTTCGAAGTGGTTGAACACACATAGAGATTTATATGTATGAGATATATTTTATTTTATAAATGTTTAATATTGTGTTTTCCAAGCTTCGCATTATATTTTTTTTAGCTAGACATTTGGGAATTTAAAAAGTTTTAGATCTTAGAGTATGAGTCAAATATGCATTAATATATTTCAATTGAGTTAGAGTGTCTAGAATCAACATGGTTGGTTTGCATACAAATTAATAGTAAAGTTAAGGAGAAGTACAAGTCTTAGAATTCTAATCCAATGTCAAAGATCTCGTCAAATTTTAATCAACAAGGTAAAGAAACAAATTAATGAAAACAAATACCGATACATTTATATGATAATTATGGTTGACAAGAACACCAATGAGGTGGTAAACAAGCAAATTGGGCATAAAGCAAATATGGTGAAATTCCTTAACATCATAACAAAATAAGTAGCCTTGAGGTTGAATTTTTTGTAATTGTGAGGTTTAGGCTCTGACAAACACCAAATTAAAATGTTGTACTAGGTCAATTCTTGTTATGACTTAATGTCTAACCTTAAATATGTGAACTTTGATGCCATTAACCATGTAAAGAAAAACACTAGAATTGCAAAATAATGAAACTCAATGCATTAATTGAAAAAGACATTATAAGATACAAGTTGCAATAAAATGAAATGCTTTAGTCTACAACATGAAGGCCCCTAAGTAGAATCATACTATTCAACAATCAATTGTACTTGATAGTGTGGCCTCTAATACAAATTATATGACTTAAAATCCCTTGTTAAAATTTCAAGGCTCTAAAGTCTCTTACAAATAACTTTTGTTTTCACATTGTCATCCTTGCCACATTTGACACGTAAGATTTTATGTGTGTTAATATAGGGTTTAGCTTGACATATTTAAGTCCTTGGTACACCTCTAACACTATTTTTATGCCTAGATTATTGGTTGTCATCTATATTTGTGATGCTTTATAATCTCCTTCTTGAATTCCTCGTAGGCACTAGAAATTCACCTTATTATGACATGTCTTCTCCCCATTTAACATTCCTTTTTCAACAATTTATACTTCCATTTCATGATTTTGAGGTGTTGAAACATTTGTTAATGATAGCCTCCATTTGGACTTTATATATGAATAACACTTTACTTGACATCGTGATCATTGAATTTGTTGATGTCACATTGTCATCTCCCTTAATATTAAACCAAAGTTATGTTCTGAAACTAGATCTTCCTGGGCCCTACACACATTTGCACTTGTACATACTTCTACCCTTCTCATTTGCATCACAATCTTCCCCTCTTGTAGTTTCCATCCACATGAGAGTCTTGTAAATCCCAATTATTATCTTGTGCATTTATGGCATTTGTATATTCACACCTATTGTTTGTGGACTTGCAATCTAGGATTACGGGTATTCACACCTCTACACCCTCACAGTGCTTCTATAACCTCAATTTTAAGTTCACATATATCCATTTAGACTTTGTTGATTTCTATATTTACACCCATCATCGATTTTGCATCACCATTGCCACCCCCAACACGTTAGATATTTACATGATTCATCTACAGTGTCAATATTAACCTATTTATCAATGCTTCAACACATGGCACTTTCACAAAAAATGCACTTAAAAGTTTCTCCCCGTTTTCTATTAGTTCTAACACTCCCCCTTAATAGAAAATCGTTTTCATTCATTCTCATGCTTGCTTTGAACTTCTAAAACTTTTCTCAACTTATTGCCTTAGTGAAAATATTTGTTATTTAATTTGTGGTCTTACAAAAACTCTAACTTGAAAGATTAGGTAAATGAGAATGGGATTGCAAGAAAAAATGCCTTGCGCATATGTTAGGGTTTCACAGGCGGGGAGTGCAAGATTGGGATTGGAGGCAATGAACAGGCCCAAGGAGGGAGAGAATGAATACTACAAAGATGTGGTGTCTGGCCCTGGCGGTTTCTATACTCTAGATGGGCATTTGCTGAGCTGCCCATAATGGGAGGGCATACTAGACTCTGGTATGCAGGGAATCCGACACGGCTAGAGGAAGGTGAACACGACCATCATGTTTGGAAGAAACAAAGGAAAATGTCAAGGAGGAAACTGATAAACAAGATAAGGACCTAGAAGGATAAGAAGAGGGGGAAAACATAGGTGAAAAGGGCAAAGGAAAAGAGGAGGTAGAAGACAAGGAGGAGTCACCTACGGTGTCTCCAAAACCCACTGAGAGAGAGGTAGCAGTTGCCCTCGCTTCCCTTAGCACCCCTATCAAACAAAAAGGAAAAAGATAAAGGCAGGCCCCCTTATACTTCAAAACAAGGAAAAGGACAAGGATAAGGCAGGGAAAACGCCAAACTCCAACCAAGGTTCCCATTGTTATTGAGGACTCACCTAAACAGCAGGAGAAGATGGCTCCTCCTATAAAAACTCAAGAAGAAGGATCCTCAACACAAACCTCCCCTAAGTCTCCTATCACCTATGTGAGAAGGCCTGTAACCAGGTCTACGTCATCCAAAGGAAAAGGCACCCTACAAGATACACAGCAGGACCTACAGGAAGTAGAGGCAGTCCTACAAGAAGCTCTGAAAAACCTACAGGAAACTCAAAAATTGGATGAGGAAAGAAGTAAGCAGCTAGAAACAAAGAGAGAGGACCTAGAGCAAGAGGAACCTAGTACTCAACCTAACCTTGACTCCTACTACAGATTTATTGAGGGGGGCAAGGTCATTCCACAAAAATTTGCCATTCAGTTATTCTTTGAGCTTGAGAAAGAGAGAGCTAGAACTCATATATGGATGTAGATTGCCAAGTCCAAGGGAGTGGAGGACATTGGTCACATGGAGGAGAAGCTCAAAGAGATGGGCAGAGAACTAAGTAGCTTGAGAGACAGAGAGGCCATCATGAAAAATCAGTTAGACGCAGAAAATGCATGGTTGAAAGGACAACTGCAAGAAAGAGAGAATCACTTGGCATCCATGGCTAGTCTCTCTTTGGAAGCAATCCAATGCAGGATGCCAGCTAAGTCATATGCACTATACCTTAAGGAATAATGGCTGCAGTTCCAAGTCAAGACCCTAGCACAAATAGGCACTATGCCATTCCAAGGTTATAGACAATTCATTGATCTTTGTGATCAAATCACATTGGAAGATAGGGCCAAGATGTCTGAGTTTTATTTGCATAACATGGACTTGACAAACATGAATGTATGGGACCATAGTGCAAAGCTAGGAGATTTACAGTTGATGGCTTTGGCATCGTGGATGAACCATGAGGAAGCAAGGGCTGCAGAAATGAAGAAGATATTGGCAAGAGAACAAACATAGCCTCTTATGATCAGAGCTGAGTAGTCCAATCCAATGGCACTCATCAGTACACATAATTTAGTTGAAAATGATCCTCAACTTGCACCCATGTATGTTGCTACTCAAGAGCAAGCAATTACACATTTTGAGGACATGTTTAGATTATTAGGGGATGACAACATGAAAGGTTTCCTAAGGAGATGGAATACATTTCCATACAATTTGAAGATCATAGAGTACCACCCTCCTCAAAGGATGAGATAAGCACTGAATAGGACACCCATGTACAAGCAGTTCATCCAAAGGCTCAAAGTCAATTGGATTGGCCTGAGACTCAGTCCCCCATTGCTCTTGGGGATGTTAGAAGGAAGGAAGGAAGAGGAAGAAATAAGGTAGTGGGAGGAGGTAGAAAAGAAGGCAGGATTCTATGCACAAGAAGAAGAAACCACAGCAGAGGCATGGGATGTCAAGGAAGCCACTAGAGCTATGAAAGACATGGATATTGATTAAGTTGCTCAGAAGATGAGCAACACTTTCAGTAGGGGGTAATGATGAGCTTCATCATTGGGTAATTATATGGGCCTTAATTCACCTCCTAGCTTAGCCAAATCAACTCTTCTCACAACTTATTACATGTGTTTGATTATATTTTGTTTAATGGATGAGTTAAATTGAGATATTATGCCTAGTGGACTAATATGCATTGAATGCAGGTTTGGGAGAGAAAATAAAGGAATTTTGGCAAGACTAAGGTTTGAAACTCGAATGGGACAAGTGAGAGAGACTGTAGGAGGTAAATACTCCTCATTTACTCCTCCCCCATTCGAATATTCCTCCATTAATCACACCAGCTTGGAGTGCAATCAGCCAAGTCATGAAGATCAAAAGGCGATCGAGCAAGTGATAGTCGAAGAGTTAGTTCATCTCTAGTTTGGGAGCCGAGCCTCCCTAGATTTAAGGAAATCATTGGGGACTTCAGTTGTATGAGTAGAGAGGCCTAGAGCCTCATTAGGATTCAAATTTTTGTTGTAAAAACACTAGTTATTTTTGAGCTCTAGACTTGTGGAAGAAATTGATGTAATTTTTTGTTTTGATAATGAAAATGAGTTTTTTCTTGGTCCAACACTGAGTTAACTCAGAGGGTCGAAGCTCTAGGGTTAGGGCCCAATCCTAGTAGCAAAGGCTTCTCTTCTTGTATCTATATGCTTGGCTTAGTTTCATAGTTTCATGGTTAAATTGTCTCTGGAAGTATCTCATTGCAAGTACTGTGGATTTGATTAGTTGTTTATTAGTTTGCTTCCATTTGTGCTTTACTTCAATAGTAGGTTAGAAGGGATAAAAGGAGCATCATAAAGATATCAATAGGTGTCTTGGCCTCACCTCTTCCCTTGGGGATCATGATTTGAGGAAAAGACCCTTATGCAGCCCCAAAAAGACATATTTCCATTTTCTCATAAGATTTAGAGTTTATTGTACTTGAACCAGCATTTGATCATTTTTGCAAGTGTAGGATTTAATTACTGTCTCTTCCATCTTCAATCTTACAGTAGGTCTCATCCATGATTCCATTTTATGCAACAATTTTCCTCATGCATGAAGTAGAAAACTAGTTCATTAAATTCTGCTTTTCTAGCTTGTTAGAATTCTTCTTGTTTACATGACTTTTTGGAAATCATAAATGTTTGATGCAGGGCATGTGCTTTAGAAATCTAAAGGGATCTCATAGCAAGCAACCACCTTCCAACTTCATCCATTCATAATCATTCCTTGCTTTCACCAAGATCTTCACCAATCTCATCATTTCACATAGAAATTCCTCCAAGCATGTTGAGCGAATCCAACCATCTTCTAACCTTGGTTTTGAGTTTTGAGCGATCCTAGGCATTTTCTCAATCCATTGCACCAATCCACCACCTTCCCTAAGCCTTCCATCACCTCCAGAAACCATCGTTTTGCTCTTGATTGTATCCTATAAAAATATAGGGAATCATGTAGGTTTCTAGTACATCTTGTAGGTTCTCCTGTAGTGGCCTGTTTTGAGTCCAAATTGAGGGAAAGCTTCTAGGAAGCCACACTAGGTAACCCAAGGGTCTCCCAAACCTTCCAACCATCTCCTAAACCTCCCAACCACCCACCAGCATCACTAAGCCACCTGTCACACCACCAAAAGAGATTAGGGTTTACACTTGATTTTCTAGAAAGAGAATAAAAAGAACAAAACAGAGTTATTTCAGTCCTTTACATGCACAGTAGTGATGTTTGATGTCTTGATTTCCCATGCTTTAGATAGTAGCATTTCATACATGTTGGCTTGGCATTCTTGTAAAGAATAATTTCTCAACAGTTAGTTAGATAATGGTGTGTTTTTAGCATAGGATTTCAGCCATTTTCCTTATTTGTAGTAGACAAGCTTTCTCCTAGAGTAGATTTCTCTTTCTTTCATCAGCAATTAAGCTTCTTATGAATCCATAGAAGCCTGGCTTGAAAACCCTAGTGGTCTCTCGTCAGCTGAATAATGACAAAAGGTAGAACCATCACTTTTACTTGTGTCTACAACACTGTCACCTCCAAGTTTGTACGAACCCCAGGTTGATAAAGTAAAGCTGGTAGCTCCAAGAGTTGCAACATTCTTGCTGCAATATTGGTGCTCATCAGTAAGCCATTGCCGTTGGATCCATTCCACACAAAATTGTACAATAATCTTCATGCATGTTGTGAGCCCAATATGGATTTGGAAAATTGATCTTGTTAGCACCATGTAATTTCCTTTGGCTGTAGTAAGGAGATCCAGAGGTAACCACAAACCACTTTGAAACTAAAATCTAACCCTTTTAGCTTCAGAGAGGGTTCTCTTTATATGAATCTTCAGTCACTTATATGACTAATTGTCTTAGGTTTTAGTCTAGGTATTAAGATCAGAGGGGAATGATATTTAACAATTTGATGGTAGGGGAGAGGGAAACTCCATTGGGCATTGAGTCATATTAAACTAATGATTTTTTCAGTGAGAGGATAAGGATGAAGAATCTTTTAATAGGGTCAAGTTAGGCAATCCTTCTAGTGTTTTTAATCAAATTTCATTGGCAAGGGGTGAGTAGAGGAATAGTGGAATAATAACATCTAAAGCATTTGGATAAGGATGAATTCTAAATGTTATTATGGAAGGAAACAATTGAATTTCCAGTAAGCTTTGAAAGATCACTTTAACAGTGAATTATGAACAAAGCCTTTCTTAAACTAAACATGAAGATTTAACATTCAAGCATGATGATAAGAAGAAAGAAAACTTACAACACAAGAGAGCACATCACCATTAGAAACTGACATGTGAATCCCTGTTAAAGAAGACCTCAGTCTTGATCATTCACTGAAAAGTTTAAAATGTAAAGGTACAGTGCACAATGTTTTCATTCTCTAACTTTGACCAACCAACCAACTTGACAAGACACCACTAAACTCAACACAGTATGAAAAATAAAATCTTTTATAATCTCACACTTCTCTCAAAAAAACTAATAACTTGATCTCTAAGAGATCATAGCAACATTTTACGAATTGACCAAAAATAATAAAAAAGAATAAGCTTGGCTTTTGACTACTATAACATAGGACACTAACATATATTATGCTTGGTATGCTTAATCCCATTAAATAGGTTTGGTGCGACTTATTAAGTTTTAATCACTATTTTAATCACTGCTCAATGAGCATGATTAGATAACTTCGATTTTTTTAGAAAACAGACTCGTTTAATTATAGAAATTTTTGCTATTATTTCATATACCACACCATGCCTTGACTTATACACCAGTACCACACAACACTTGGGATTTATACCAAACCATGCTTGAGAAACACCAAATTTTGTTCCAAGCATATCATGGAAATGCCAAATTTCATTCCACCAGCCACAATATTCCGTTCCATATCGACACTCTGTGGAGACATCAAAGTTTCATTCCATCATCCTACTACAAACTTTTGCAACTTGATATTGGTTCAGATCCCTCTGACCTTAACATCAATGTCACTGTATAAATTGACATCAATGACAACACACATTTCCAACACCTGGAAACTCTTCCTACATCCTAGGCCAATACACATACCTTTGCAAGTTGGCCATTATCTTTCCTACACCCAAGTGCCTTGTAACCTTAGAGGAGTGAGCCTCTCTAACTAGTTGAAATTTCTCACCTTTAAGAACAAATAAATTCTCTAATATGTAGAGTAATCCATCCTAGATATGGTATTCAACTATGTTATCACCATTATGCACATGAGTCTGGCTCTACAACTATTGAAACACCTCCTTGAAGTCCTCATCTTCTGAATATGCCTCTTCGTATTCATCATGGGTGAATGGCTCTATGCACATAAGATTTTTTAAAACTATGATCTTTGATGTTGGTAGCCTTGAAGGCATGTTGGCCAACTTGTTTATGTTGTCCACGTTGTACTTAATCACTAAATGAAACTATTGTAGGAACCCCATCCATTTGTAATGCCTGGCCTATTGTAGCTTACTCTGGGCCTATAGGTATTGTAGTAGTGGTGATATGTGTGGATTACTATCTCCTTTCCTACTAGATAGTGTTTCCACTTCTTCACAACTTGCACCAGGGTATAGAGATTATTTTCATAAGTAGAGTAGCTGAGAACCACCCCATGAAATACTTTATAATGATAACATATAGGCCTTTGTCCCTAGATCAAGGCCACTCCCATAACATACTCACTCGCTATTATACTCACTCGCATCTATCTCCATTTCAAAGGGATATTACAAGTTTGGTGATGTTGAAATTGGTGCTTGACTAATATTCTTCTTTAACTCCTAAAAGGCTCTCTACTGACCTTTTTCCCATTAGAAACTCTTGCCACTCGCTGTTATGGCACACAATGGTGCTTCTATTGTTGAAAATGAGGCTACGAATTTCCTTAAGTACTATGATACCCCTACAAAACTTCTAACTTAAGAAACATTAGTAGGCACCAACCACTTCATGATTTCCTCCACTTGGTAGGATCGATATTCAACTATCCTCCACCTATCACATACCCCTATATACCAAATATTGTTACAAAAACTCACACTTCTTGAGATTTTCTAGTAGTTGGTGCTTTTTTAATGTCTCTAGCACCTACATCAAATGTGAGATGTACTTCTCCTAGGTAGCACTATATACTAGTATATCACTTGTGCACTGCATAGGCCAAATGATATGACTTGCCACTCATACAAACCTTGTTTGGTTTTGAAGGAAGTCTTCTAGGTATCTTCTTCTGTGACCTAAACATGGTGATATGTTGACTTTAATTCCAAATTGGTGAAGTATTTGGCTTGTTGCAACTAATCTAGTAGATCATCTATCTTGGCTAGGGGGTAAATGTTCTTGAGCATAATTTTATTTAATTTCCTATAATCAATACATATCTACCAAGTACCATCCTTATTTTTCATAAATCATGATGGGCGACCCACATGGTGAGGTACTTGGTTGAAGGACACTTTGTTCCAGTAGCTATTGAAACTGTTTCTTCACTTCACTTGCTTTTATAACAAACTGCATGTACAACCCCATTTTTGGCAATGGAGAGTCTGACAAGAACTAGATCTCACGCTCCACTTCCCTCTTGGCTGGTATCTCTTTGGGATCTTGGAACACACCCTTGTATGGTTGTAGAAACTCTTCCAGTTGCTATTTTTGTCCGTAAGTACACCCATCTAGGGATGAATTTTCCCTCCTTGACTCTTTTATAGATTGATTTTCTCTTAAAAACAACAAAGCATGCTTCTTTCTAGAAATTATCATTTCTTGGCTTGGTTGGCACTTTCTAGAAAAATTTTGGACTTGCCCTTGTGCACATTGATGGTGAAGGATTTTCCATCCTTGATGAGGTGGTGCTCATTGGCTGACCACATGAAGATCACATCTTGCATGTAAATATAGGGAATTATAAACACCACTCCACATACATCAAGGGAAACAACATCTAGTTCCACTTCATCAAAAAATCAACACTTATAGCAAATCTAATTTTACACTCTATGTTTACCTTTATTTACACATCCTTATTTACCCATCCCAATGGATATGTGCTTGGATGATTATGAATTTTCCAATCCTAATTTGTTGACCATATTTGTTGCAATGAGATTCGCCTTTGATCCTGAGTCGAACAGGGCGTCAATTTTTTTCTTCTTGACTTGTATCTTTATATGGAAGAGTCTGGTCATTTCCTTATTTTCCTGTTGTTGAAGGCTACTCAAAGTCACCCATTTCTGCAATAATATACATGCAAACTTCCATCCATGTCTGAGTTGTTTTCCACCTAGTTTCTTGAATCAATGGGCATGATATTTTTCTTCTTAACATCTTTCATTTTATTCTTTGGGTTGAGATTTGGATGTAACTTCCAACACTTCTCCTCTGTATGACCATTAATGTTACAATGGTTGTAGTGGTTGTTGGAATCTTTGCACCAACGTGTTGTGTCTGATGTCTTGTTTTATTTCCCCCCTTTCCACTTCTTCTTCCCCTCCTTGGAAGCTTCTTGGTGTTGCTTTTTCTTTGACCCGCTTGATTTCCCATTCTTTTGGCATATGTTCTCTAGGTATTGTGCTTGTACACAAGCTTCGTCCACATACATGGGTTTGAACAAGATCACTTGATTTCACAAATGGCCGTGTAGACACCCAAAATACTTGAGGAGTACATATGGGTTCTTTGGGGAGATACCCAACATTATGGCCACTAGATCCATTGGTTCTCTACCTATCCATTAGGGTAAAACTGTGACTTTATGAGAATCTTGAAATCTCTCCACTTAGGATCTCCCTCCGACCTCAGGGTCTCCATGTGGCTTTCCTCCCAAGTCAGGGCATGGCCCTCTAATTTCATCCAAGCAAATGAAATATAATGTTCTTCCTCTGTATGATGAACACTAAAATAAAATTCTAATTATTGCAACCATTTATTTAACTTTAAAGCATCAACCTCACCTTAATATGACTTGATGTTGATTTTCATTTCCATCTTGAATAACAATTGTGATTGGTTCATGGAACTCAAACTAAGTTGATCCTTGTTGGGTTATTTCTTAGGTTCCCTATTTGGTTCTTCTCAATGTATCGATTTCCCCTATGATAGGACCCCTATGTTATAATTTTCATCTTCTCCAAATAGCCTGAGCTTATTGGTCAGGGTTTCCACGAGGAGGCTCAAATTACGAATTATATTCGTGACTTGTGCTTTCAATAGTGAAAATTTTTCCTTTGTGGGATCTTGAGGGTTATTGATAGATTCATCGACCATGGCTAATGTATTATGACTTTTGGCTTAGCCAATATAGATCCCTTGCAAATCCCCACAAAAACCCAAGAAGGCTACTCTAATACTAATATGATCTGTACATTTTCGTGGATATTCAACTGGATAGTTCGTCACAACAAATTCGATAAATTTATACTGGAAATATTAAATCTATACTATAAGGGTGATTTTACTTAGACTTATGGATCTATTAAGTTACTGTTTTATGCATGTAGTATATAAAATGCAAAAAATATAGAACAAACTAAAATACAATCACTCACAACCATAATATCAAAATGTATGACTTGGGAAACTCTTTTGGGAGAAAACCTAGGTGGAAGGTGAGGCTCCTCTGCTCTCTCTTTCTTTGAACGGAAATGGATACAAGTACAAAGAAATGAGACCTGTGGCCCATGGACTACAATAGTGCACAAACCATTTCTATTTTCTCTCTCTCCCTATCCACTCTTAGTTACATTGCTCATATATGGAACACAATGCACTTGAATAGAATGGAACCTCTTTTCCTCCTAGCGACTTGGTTATAACACAACTTGATAGCCTACTAGTGGTTAAGTTTGACTCCTTCAACTCTTAACTAGAGTAGAATATGGACTTTTCTAGCGTCTTCTTCATCATGATCAAATGACTAACCTCTTTTCCATGAATAATGGGGGCTAACATGGCATTCTCTCGAATCATGGTGGTCAACCTAGGAAGGTCAACTTTCAGGTGGCATAACGTTTGCATACAGACTCCAATTGAAGAGATTCTTGTATTGTTGGAAAAGTATTTGTGTGTAGAATAGTGGTAAGGGTACGCACTTAGGAAATAAAGTTTTACTCCCAAAAACACATTGTTTGATGCCTCGAACTGCTTCAAGAATGTTTACCATCCTAATTTTCCAAACTAGGACGTGCTAGTACAAATGGTCTTGTGAGTTGATTCCTCCATTATTTCCACTCTAAAAGCATAAAGATGGATGGAGAATAATATAATGATCCAAATCCAAATCACTTTTACACAATATCAAACTTATCACATATATAGTGGTGACCTTTCCTCTTTGAGTGCCATCCAAGGATACTTATATGAACTCAAAACCTTCATATCTCAATTTGCTTAGTCGACCTTTGCTATTATAAGTCAACATGCACATTCTCTAGGAATTCTCTAAAGTTGCAACAACTCATTCTTTGTCATTCAATTAATTTATGATTGAAGCCTTAAATGCATGGCACCATATATGTCAACCTTATAATGAACAAATAAACTTCACATCGATTTAACTTATGAAACACAAATCAATAACCGATGTTACACTACATTGTTGCACAATGGGTGTGAAAGTTATCGATCCACTTTAACAAATTTGTCATTCTAGCATGTATGGGTGCTGAAGATTCCTAATATCTCTCACGAAATCATACATACATCTACACACGCACACACACACACACACATATATATCCTTGAGCCTCTTGTTCCATCTTGCATGCACTATAGGTATCTATTCACGAAAAATTGCTGCTACAAATTAGTATCTAGTTGTAGGTAGATTGTTGCAATTGATTAGTAGCCTACATGGCTTCAAAAGTTTGAAGATGTTTATTTCAACAAATACCCTAGTCAACTTGGAAATAATAATTGGGATAGAATAGTAATTGCAGTATATGTTAAATGTGGTACCGACTATGCAAATACAAATAACATTGTCTCAAGAAAATATAAAACAACTCAATGAGCCATCCAATTGGACTTTATTTTTTCACAAATTGTAGAACACATTATTCAAAAGTCTTCAAAATCACTAGGCATGCAAATTAATGTGCATAAGATGTTGTCTATTGAGGCCATAATTTGCCCAAAAAACTATTTTTTTGCCAGAATCCGACCTTTTTTTTTTCAAAAAATATATATATCATAGGAGTTTTTTTTGTTTGTTTGTTTGCTTTTTTTTTTTTTTGGTTTATGGTGTAAATGGATTCAACACCATCAAAAACCCCTAGGGCACCCAAAATCCTGAAGCTTGATAGCTATAACCTAGATTTCCCAAAATTTATGCTAGATTTTTGTCAAAATCTTGACGGAATTTTCACTATTTTCCAAACAAAATTGTAGCCTCATTAGACTAGTCTTTTGCATAATGATCTTAAAGAAGAATGTCCCAATGATGTGGATACCAAGTGCGTTGGAATTCAATAAACAACTATGCCATGTTCAACAACATCATCTTCAATTTTTACTCTAGATCAACTTAGATTCAGACAAACCTTCACTCAAATGTTCTAAGAGATAGATTTACTAATGGTTTCAATGCCTTGCTCAATTTCGCAATTCCTCATGATAATTTGAGTATGAAGTTGCGCTTTCCCAAATTTTGATTGTTATGCATTCTCTTTAGTGGCCTCCTCTTAGCATCAAGCAAATCATTATGTTTAGTGAGCCAGGCATCAAGTCAAGGGTGACAAAATAGGTTCCACATAGCTTTTTATTTCAAAGTTGAGTGAAATGATTTTTATTATTATTATTTTTAGTGACTAGAGGAATTGGCAGCTAGGTTGGTTTTGCACTGAGGTGACATGGGTCAAGTTTAATCGCTACCATTATAACCTGAGGTGTCTAAGTATGTCCCTTTTACATGGATATTTAAGTCCAGAGATTTAAAACTCAAATTTCTTGATATATAACACTTCATTTTCACAACAGTTTTCAATTTAACTGCTAATCAAAACTCAATAAAATAATCTTGATCTTCACTACAAATATCCTTTGAACATGAGAATGGATATTATTTATTATTTTATTTTTGCTGGACTTTGTGATGCCGGTCAACACCTTGGCGGTAAAGATGAATGAAAATACTATTTACTTATTCAAACCAAAGTCTCTTAAACTCGGACTAAAATGATATCAGCGGTCTTCCAAATGGCAAAAAATGTAGCCTCTCTCACATGCCATGACATCTTTGACCAAAATGCAGAACAACATCCATAGTAGCCCCTACGCACGATTCCAAGGCGTAGGATTTTAATGCAATAAAGATATGGGCTACCTCTAACTTTGGGGACTCAATTCGTAGAAATTTACATTCGTGCTAAACGAGCCTCAACAACTTACTATGCAATGGCAAGGCGTAGGATTTTAATGCAATAGAGATATGGGCTACCTCTAACTTTGTCGGGACTCAATTCGTAGAAATTTCCATTCGTGCTAAACGAGCCTCAACAACTTACCATGCAATGGCATAGCTTCCATAGCTCCCATAGCTCCTAAATCTTCATTCCTAGCCATACAACCACTTATTTTACTAAAGACATGAATTTTATCACGTACCAGTGGTAGTGAATTCTTCCTATTGTATCAGTCTCATGTTCGGAATATGCTGTAAAACGATGGCCACGAGGCAAAAACTCTTTGAGCATGGCTCCTGATCTTTATCATCGTCAAAATATTATTCTATAACTGGGGTCGGAACCGTGATTTTAGCATCCTCAATCAAATCGTTCCGGGAATTTTCTAAATGGGTGTCGAATGTTCTTTCCAAGAAAACCAAGTGGCTCCTCTCCACTCCACTCTTCATATCACTTTGAGAGTGGCTCATCTTCTTGGCAACGACTCCTCCACAATGGCATGTCTCCATAAGTTCTTCAAATTATGATCTTAAATTGTCAGCCCTTTCTTCTATACTTTGGCCAACCGATCAACTATGGTTTTCCCAATTGGCCAATCTTTCAATGATCAATCCGCAATCCAACTCAACGACCTCACTGGCTTACCAACAAATTCTCAGCCATAAGTACTTTGCAATGTTTCACAAGATTCACCTTTCCACTTTTGAACCGGACCACTGATCTTGCTGCTCTCATACACGCAAGGGAATAAAAATATAGACATTTTCACTAAGCAAAGGATACCAAGAGCATACTCTAATACGAGCATACTCCAATATGATTGGGAAATTATATTAATTAAATAATAAAAATAGACATTTGCAGTAAGCAATGGATACCTAGAGCATACTCCAATATCTTTGGGAAATTATATGAATTAAATAATTTTTAGGTATATTATATTTAGTGTACAAAAGATCCCTTTATATAGCTAATGTTGACTATGGCAAATAGATATCAGTTTCAACTATTTCTTTAACTATCTCTAATAATATTTCCCTGCCTATCTTCTATGATTTTTCCACAATATCTTAATGACTCTCTAAACAAATATTCATCCCTACTTTCACTCATATTTTTCCATATCTCATTCCTACGTAGATTTCTAGAATTAGTCTACATGATGACATTTTTCATCATATTATTCGTTAAAAACTACAAATACGAATTTCTCCTTCATGTCCCCTCTTTAATAAGAATTCTTCATTAAAGTGGTCCCTTCTCCATCTTTGTTCGATCTTTGGTCTTCTTCCTTCTTGATCTTCCCCACTTCCATCTTGTACCTGCAACATAAATATTGGTTGAACTCCATATAAAAGAGTACATGGGCAATCAATCATTGCTTCCACCATTTCTCTATGAAACTCCTCCTTGTACATGGTTCATCAACCATTCTTCCATCACAACTCAATATACCTGTACCTATTATCTCCCCTACATCACCTTCATCATAGTCATCATCCTCATTCTCCTAGGTTTTTTGGTTATCGATGCTCCTACACCAGATTTATTTTGCTTTATTTGGCAAAATGTTAGCAAAATGAGGTGAAAGTGAGGGAAAATGGATTAAATATGGCAAAATTTACAATAGTTTAAGTGGATTTTTAATTGAGGACCAACATTTATTCGAAGGAGAAGTTATTGCATGTCATCATGCAATCAAAATTGTGTTCCTCCTTCATCTTTATAAGGCCCTTGTTGCATGTAAGAGGACATCCACATTAGATGTGGACTCTCTCTTTATTGGTTGCCCTTGTCTTTACGTTAGTACCTTCACCCTCAAACTTTGATTTTTGATCTCCAACGCTTGTATTTGTTTATACCATTGGTAAGCTTACTTTGATATCAAGCGTTTTCCTTTTGTAATCCTTCATTCTCTATCTTCAATCTTTCATTTTCTTCAATAATGTTCATACTCTGCCTAGTGAGCATTTCATTTTAAGTCTTGATATACCTTTCCAATACTTTCATCTCTTGACTTTCTCTTTTCAATCCCCTAATTTTTCTTTTCTTCTTGTTCATGTCTAGCTTTGAAAACGAATAGGTTATTTTCCCTTTGAATCCTGGGATAGTGTAGAAATTCCTTTCTAAGAATTGGTAAAAGGTACAAAAGTTTCTTTCTTCAAGTGGTGATGGTTCCTTTTCTTATTGCAAATATAATTTTTTCTTCTTTTTTTGATGCAAATGTAGATGGTTCTCCTTCCTATGCTCTTGAAGACTCAATATAATCATATAAAATCTACTGATCACTCTCAACTTCTAGTGTTGATGTTGTAGGGGTAGAGAAATCTGTCCTTGATTTCTTGGTAATATTTGTAAATTCTTGTTCTTCTTGTTGGGTGTCTTGTTTACCTTGTTTTTTGAGCTCCTTGGACATAGCCTTGGTTACCCTACTTTGATATCTAACTAGTTGTTTTGTGGCCTCTTCGACTTCCGACTTTCTTTTACCCTAGGAAATTATTTTCTTTGATTCCCTCATCTAAACATAGTCATCATTTTCCTCTTCTTCAGACTTACTTATAGTGTCTTCTTCATTGACTTCTTCCTCGAAACCATTATCAATAAGGAACTTCTCCTAGGTTGTGCCATTCTTTTGTAACTCGTGCCATACAATCATCTTGATGAAGCCACAATGATAAAGGTTTCAATCCTCATATGTTGGTTGTGTTTGGATGGCCTTGACCATTTTTGTTAGGTTACTCAATAGATAATATGGCATATCAAAAAGTTTTTCATTCTTGAGATGCAAAAACAAACATATATGATATAGAAACATAACACTATATCTTCCCTCACAAGTTACATAATTCTGGATGAGAAAGACTAAATCTTTCCATGGATTTTTGAGCTAGCTTGATTGAACTCATATGACCTAGTTTGGCTTTTGCCTTGGT
This sequence comes from Pinus taeda, assembly GCA_000404065.3. Lineage (NCBI taxonomy): Eukaryota > Viridiplantae > Streptophyta > Pinopsida > Pinales > Pinaceae > Pinus > Pinus taeda. The sequence goes on along the minus strand of APFE030286973.1, from coordinate 60,515 downwards.
TGATTAAAGAAGGGAGTCCAAGATTTCTCTTTAATAGGTTTATTTTTGAATCATCTATTCCCTTGCCAAGGCAAGACAATAATTTGAGACAATGAGTGCTTAGAGAGATGAATTATCAGGTTACCAACTTGTGAACATTCACCATCAAAATATTGAGGAAAGGGGTTCTTGTCACTTCCATGTTGTGCCCTTGAAACTTAGAGAAGAAGTCAATCCAACCTGCATTTTGAAGAATTTGTTGATGTTATAGGTGTAGATGAGTTATTCAACTTTATAAGGCTCATATCTGACTGCCATTTCTATTGTTAGACTATGTTCACTTCAAACTTATACAAACTTTGTATACCAGTATCCATGTGTAACCAATTTCTTTACATACCAATTTTGAGCTATGAACAACTCATTTAAAATATTTATTTTAGACAATATATTTTATGGAGAATGAAATATATGAAAACTTTATAATATTGTCTTTATCAGTTTTGTGATTGTCACTAATTTTCACAAATGCCTTGCATATCACGCATTATAATCAACTTGGATTTCTGACATAACAATTTAGTAGCTTATGAAACAATATAGAAACCCTTAGCATGGATGACTAAACATGTCTATGTCGATAATCTTCCATGAATAAACTTTAAGTTAAAGAGATATCACATGGAAAATTTGATGAAGACATACATGTTATGGAACCCATTTTTTCTATGTGACCAATAGTTTGTAATGACGTTGAAGAGCAACTGTGATTATGGTCGCATATCAATGTTTCAAAGAATAACAAAGTATGGTGTTCACAGTGAAATAGGATGGCATGATATTTTGAAATGAAATAGTAAAGTGGTAGAGTATAACATTTAAAACAAAGAACGTAGTTTCAAAATAGAGTATTTAAAATGAACACTTTGTAAGGCATATGCAAACAAAACATAGATGATATTGCTATTAGTCAAGAGTCATTTCAAGGATTATTATGATAATACATGTGTAGAGAGATGGTGAGAGTTATTTCAAAGCTTATGATGAGGAGATGTGTTTGGGAATAGTGGGATATGTTGTAGTAATTATGAGAGTGGATGTGTATAGCATAGTGAAATGATGGTTTAGAATAGTAATTATGGACAAGTATGTAATGTATATATAAAGGGTTCTCTATAACTGTTAAAAAGTGCAAATGAAGTATGAAGGAAAGATTTAGTAGAGAGTATTTAAAGTAAACACTTTGTAAGGCATATGCGAACAAAACATAGAGGATATCGCTATTAGTCAAGAGTCATTTCAAGGATTATTATGACAATACATGTGTAGATAGATAGTGAGAGTTATTTCAAAGCTTATGATGATGGGATGTGTGTAGAATAGTGGGATATGTTGTAGTAATTATGAGCGTGGATGTGTATAGCATAGTGAAATGATGGTTTAGAATAGTAATTATGGAAAAGTATAAGTATGTAATGTATATATAAAGGGTTCTCTATAATTGTTAAAAAGTGTAAACGAAATATGAAGGTAAGATTTAGTGTTAATTTTTCTTAGGGATATATTGTTCTTTGCTTTAGATAATTGCATTTCATTATTTACATATTGAATTCACCCCACAACATCATAACATTATTCAACATCATATGCAACTATATAGAAGAACAATATCATCATCAATGCAATTGTGGAACATAAAGGAACCATAGAAGAAAAACATTCACAGATAGAAACACCATGATTAGTTGGAGACAAAGGAAAAACCCCACAAGGGGGAAAACCATTTCAAATTCTTCTTCTTATTAGATTGTCATTGAATGTTTTAGTAAAGAAAGAGTACAATGATCCATATCTTCAACCACAAAACTATCCATCAAAATCAACTAAACAACGTCCAAGAGATGAACCCAACAATGCTAATAATCAAAAACCTGATTTAAAAGCTAGTGGTCAACTGTCATCAACTGTTGGATTCTGCAATCAATTGTCAAAATCAAACCCTAGGTTCCAATCGCATAGAGAGAGATATGTGTGTGTGACTAAAACTCTCCAACTACACTCATAGGTTTGCATGCTTGTGGTTGCAACCAAAAATATCCTATAGCATCCCTGCGGATGAGAACCAAAGACCCTAATCAGATGTGTGAGCTTCAGACCTCGCAATTTTGGACCTGAGTGAACCAAATTCTGCGAACCAACCTCAGACTTGTGCAAGCCAAAAAAAGGAAAGAAGAATGATTGATGATATCCAAATGAGGGTCATTTGACTTTTATTTATAGCCATCCAAGGGTGTCCAATTTCTTTTTTGGGCCAACCTATCCTTTTTGTGCACATGGGGGTTTCCATATTAAAATATATTTTTCCTTGAACAAATTAAATTCTTCCAAGGGCTAGTAGGGGTCTTCCTTAAAGAATTATCCCCAAGCTACCAAAATTAACACTCCCTCTTAGCTAGGGAGAAATTACTGACTGCAACACGTGTCCCATCACATGTATCTCGTCAACAAATGTCGTCACTGCATATCTCAACTATCTCTACTCATCTTCGTTCATCTTCGTTCATCTATGCTCATCTTTGCTTATCTCTTCTTATCTCTACTTATATATGCTCATATGTTGAACACTCTCAAATCTAAAAGAAGAAAAATTTAACATCGGAGGGGAGTCCAAGCTACTACCCTCTTTTCATCAGGGAGCCATTGCTACCACCTAGAATCACTACTTGCAGGGCGCTCAATGCTACTACTTGAGAAACATCAGAGATCTTATCATCAGGGAGCCCAACTCAATCTGGAACCACATTGGGGAGCGCATCTCAACTCGAAATCAATGATAATGAGGAAGATCCAATGAGATACTCTCACCTCATGTCCATTACAGGGGGGAAGGTCCTATGGGACACTCTCACCCCAATTCATCTCATAGGGGATCATACATCTTCCACCCTATTTTGGGAAATAGGTGAGATACAATGTCTCATCCATCCTATTGCCTACTCATCTTCCAAGTAATGACCGTCAAGAGTCATGTTGTAGAACACCTGCATCTCTAGCTTGAGCGGGATGCTACTTACCACAAGAAGTAAGGATCAAGCCTAACTCAAGCAACCAACACCTATTGGCTAGATGGGTGGGAAAGACAAATGCCAACTGGGGCATACTCTACATAGATCAAGATAGGGGGGCAACATCTTCCACCCTATGGGTGATAGATAGGGGTGATACCCTATTGTCCAAAGATCCCTTAACCCCAGGAGCCCTATATCTCAATTCATTACCTTAGGAGCTCATACAAGGGGTAAGATTTGGCTTTGTGTTCTCAATCAACCCTGTTCTATGTAGACCAAAAACATATCAACGTGCTCATATTTGGTATCGGCTTAAACAACTCATTGGATAACTCAATCTTACTGCCTCATACATTAACAATCCTCTAATTTCCTGTTCATGCAGAACATTACATCAAAATATTATGTTAGAATAAATACATGTCACAAAATGATACATTATTCATCCTCCCTCTCATGGAGGAAGAAACCACTAGCCTAATTTTGTCTCATACAGTAGCACTGTCTCAACACAAGGATATATCTTAGTCCTAGCAATATACAAGATTTTTGGCTAATCAAATCCCACCTTTTATTGTCGCAATATATCATTATCATAACCATAAACTACTCAAACAACTCTCCAAAGATATTCCTCAACCAAACTGCCCCATAACTAGCCATGCTAGTAATCGTATACTCAACTCAGATCGTGCTTAAAGCTACAAACTTCTATTTCCTGCTCATCAAAATGTCATGGCAAATCCCAAGCTAAAGAAACACCTAGATGTGCTCTTTTTGTCAATAATGATTTCCAACCCAGTCAACATTAATGCATCCATGCAATCATACATCTCATGTGCTATATCTTAGATCAAGAATGATTGTCTCATGCAAATATCTCAAAAAGTGCTTGTCGACAACCCAATGTGTATGAAGCGACTTAATCATGAATTGACTCAGGTTGTTTTTTGCACAAAGTATGTCTAGATGGGTGTTACAAGGAACACCAATGCTTAATCAACTGACGATTTCCAATCCAGTAATATATTTGCTTAATTCCATCAGGGTGTCCAAGGATTTGTATTCCATTATGCCCAATAACTTTATGACGTATTTTTCTTTTCCAAATTTCTAATCTCAGAAAGTATTACATCATGCCAAGGTCTTCCATCTCGATCTCAGAGGCCAACTCCCTCTTACTTTGATCATTAGAGGTTCATTACATGTCAAGAAGTTTTTACCAGCATATATAGAACAAAAATCAAAGACATGCCTTAGACCATTTTTTAAGGAGAGATTTAGATCGAAACATCTTCTAGGTTTCACTAGATAACTATTAATGTGGACATGTTAGGTTCGGGAAACTTGATTCAAACCATACAATGCTTTCTGCAAACACAATACTGACCAAAACAATATGCTTAACCTCAAACAAATTAACATTGTGCAATCAAATCAACTAGGACTGTTTATCAAGCCTTAAAATCCAAACTAAAACTAATATCAAAGCTATAAAAGTTCCTGCCAGTATCACTGTCAAACTCTTCAGTCTAGGAGCCAGGTAGAGATTACACCCAAATATCAGGTTACAACCTTATCTATTGTCAGGTCAACAATTACGATTAAGCAATATCAAATTTCATTAGGCCATCCACATAATCATAGTATGAATTATTTCTATCCCTAGATGCGAATGCATATACCAAGGATAATTTATGTAAGGTTTATCCATTCATTGTGAGGTCACTGCATATTGAATCATAACGGTTTACACTTCAACCAAGGTGTCAAGTGCCAATGATGCCAATACCAAATTAATACTGAATACCAATATTAGTCAATGAAAGTCACTATGCCCACATAACATTGTCATTTCTAATCAAGACAAATTACTATTATCAAGTACCAAATCAAAGCCCTAACTTGTTATCACAGTGAATTCAATCAATCCATAACATAAAACATATCTATGAATTGTCAAGCATCATGCCAAACTTCCAATACTACTCATCCATATTAAATCAAGTCAATAGGCCAAATATTGTTAAACCCTTGCAATTGTTACCAAATACTTTTATATTCTAGCTCAAGTGATCAAGTTAAGGCAAACAACATACTGATATGCATATTTCAATCCCCTGCAAACACAATATTAGCCAAGACCTGCCCATAGAAGTCTCCATCATCTGTTCCATGTCTGTAGGTCTGTCATATTCTTGTTTTCTCCTAGTCTTGTGTATAAGATTTTAGTTTTTTTGTCCTACAAGCTCAATCACACCCATAGGCCTTCCTCCGTGCAGTTGGGAGGCTTATAACCACACCCTTAAGCCTTTCTTCCAACAATTGGGGCTTGGACTAGGAAAAGCCTTCTTTGCTACAATCAAAACCTATCAAAACCTTTTTCCACAACATCAGATGTTTATTCATGTCTAGAATCCTTCCTTCAACAATCAAGTGTCTTCTTTTCAAATAATAATAGGTGTCAAAATATCATGAAAAGTTTTTCCATCTGAATGGGAAGCCACTTCAGTAATCATCATTCAAAACATCAACATGTCTATCATAATATCGTCATGCATGAGAAAAACCGTTAGATCATGAAAATAAACTATATGCATCATAATCATAACATATTAGCATTAGCATAAACTACTTCATCATCATATATGACATCAAACTTTCATCAAGGGCCAATGTCATATAATTAGGGCAGCTGGTAAGTGTATCATCATATTGCAAAGATCATAATGACAACATCACTTCTTTATCAAGTCAGGGCATCCATTCATATTTTTTGAGCTTATAAAAAACTAAACAAGGTCAACAAGAAGATCCTGAGTATCAAGAATAAGATCAACAAGAAGATCCTTGGGGTTTGTTATTGCACCTGGGAGAATTCCTAGAGGAAGGGATTCAAATTTTGTCCTTGGAGGACAAAGAAGTATTAAGACAAGAGTGTGATCTCATTATGAGGAAAGCTAAACCCCCCAAAAGTAATTTAAATAAAGATGAGAAATTTTCTCTCAATACCCTTCCCAATAATGACAAAATTGTTGTTCTTAAGGCAGATAAAGGAGGAGCATCTGTTGTTTTGGACAAAAATGATTACATTCTTAAATGAATGAGCATATAAGTTGCGGTAGTTATAGGAAAATTAACAAGAACCCCATTCCCAAGTTCATGAAACATGTAAAGAAGGCTATTATGGAGTCCAACCTTGAGGAAAAATTAAAGAAGAGGTTAACCCCTTCTTGTGAATTTATCCCTAGAATTTATGGGTTGCCAAAGATTCACAAAGAGGGGACTCCTCTTAGACCAATAGTCAATATTATTGGATCACCCACCTCTGAATTGGAAAAGTATGTTGCTAAGATACTAAAAACCCTCGTTGGAAACACTGATTCTTTTATTAAAAATTATAATGATTTTGTTAATTTTATTAAGGATGAAAGGGTAAATCAAGATGACATTCTTGTAAGTTTTGATGTGGTATCCTTATTTACCAAGATTCCTTTGGACGAGGCCATTCACATTATTAAAGAGGTTTCTTATCCAGAAACAACAAAGCTTGCTAAGATATGTTTATGTTCCCCCTTTTTTTTTTTTTTTTTTTTTTTTTTTATCAGTTTCCAAGGGTGCTATTATGAGCAAATTTCTAGAGTAGTGATGGGATCTCCACTCTCACTAATTGTTTCGAACTTATACATGGATTATTTTGAGAAGAACGCCCTTGATTCTTACCCTTTGAAGCCAACTTGGTAAAAGATATTTTTTTATGACACCAACATTAAATGGACACATGGTAGGGTTGAGCTTGACAAGTTCTTCAATCACCTTAATTCTATCTCTTACGAAATAAAGTTTACTATGGAACTAGAGGAAAATAAGAACATACCATTCCTTGATGTCCTTATCACCAAGAAGGAGGATGGTACATTGGGACATTAGGTCTTCAGGAAGAAAATCCACACATAAAGTTATCTCTAGGCTGAATCCTACCATCATCCTTCTCAAAATTTTGGTGTCCTTAACACTCTTGTCATGAGGGCTCTTAGAATTTCTGACTCTGAGCACCTATAGGAGGAAGATAAGCACTTAACCTCTGTATTTAAAAGTAAAAGATATAAAAAATAGTTACCGATCAAACGGGAACTATTACCTCAATATGGGTACTCGAGCCCAAAAATCCCCAAAAAACATGAAAAAACACATTGAAATTGAAAAGTGTTGATGTCGGAATTATTTATTTATTTTCAATAATAGTAAAAAACAATAAAAGTCATTTTGTTTGGTACAAAAAACACCTTGAAATCAAAAAGTGTTGATGCCGAAATAATGTTTTTTTCTTTTTCTTCAGGGTACAATTTCAACATTTTTTAATAATAACATTAAAAAAAATATCGTGACTCTAAAAAACTTTAAATTTCCAATGATTTTCAAACATGACATTAACGATAAAATATCATGTCTTTGAAAACCCTTAAAATTCAAACGATTTTTAAGCATGACATTAAAGTTAAAATATCACTTCTTTGAAAAACCTTAAAATTCCAACAATTTTCAAGCATGGTTCTAAAAAAAAAATATGTATAATTGTTTTCAACCATAACATTAAAAATAAAATATCATGACTTAGAAAAACATTAAAATCTTGACAATTTTTCAACCATAATGAAAACCAAAGATTATGACTACAAAACAATATTAAATTTTTAGAATATTTCGAGCATGACATTATGGAAAAATTTTATGACTAAAAAACTTTAAAAATGAACCCCTGAATGAAAGACTTATTATACCAAGAGTAATTTTTTTTAAATGCTAAATGTATAGCGATTTTGAAATCTTAGCCTAAGACAACTTGATACATTACGAAAAAAATTTAAAAATCAACTATCAAATTGACATGCAATGTAGGTGAGCTCAACCCATTGTAATGAAAACTTAAAGACCGACCATGAAATTAACACATTGTAGCGCAGAATCAATTCATTATAACGGAAAATTTAAAATCAACTATCAAATTGCACATAATGGGATCGGGTTGCTAGACAAGCATCGACACATACCCTACAA
>APFE030286973.1:1136-38509 GCA_000404065.3 Pinus taeda | reverse complement strand
AAAAAATAATATATGTGTTTAGTACATCTGTGGCTCGCAGGCCTCAAAACTATAAATGCTAAAACTATGGACTACTTGACATGGTGCTTATGATAGCACATCATTGCTCGTAGTACTTGAGTTAATAAACGGCGGATCCGATCTAACACTCCCATTATTTTCCACTGATATTGTCGTGGAATGTCTGCCATTCAGGCATACTCTAGGATGCCACTGGTCAAGTTATCGAGATTCCACACAATCTCTTCCTCATTATCGACTCCTTCTTGATAAGGAGCAATCTAAAACTGTCGAGCAACACATCTAGCAATTGTGGTCATCTGAGCTATTCGCTTTGGTCCTACATATGCAATTACAAAAACAAAGTTTCATGAATGCATATATTTCAAAAACAATAAAAAATCGAAATTGTTTTGCTTATCTCCGTCATCAAAATCTTCTCCCTCTGGGAGCGGCATGTTAGGATCACTGCGAAAGTCAGTACTACTATATGGCCAATCCTCTGCCACAATCAGCTGATGCCTCAACCATGTAAAGAAGGCGGGCTTGTATGACATATGTTGGCCCCCACCGGTTCTAGGAATTAGTTCACTCCATCGGACTATCCGTGGATCTTGTGGAAATGGGGGGTTTACCTCTACTAGCTGATAGTGGAATAGTGGGCTCTATTCCAAAAAGAGTGTCACTAGAACAAAACCATATCCAAACTACCTCAAGTTTCCTGCCTCGGCTTTGGATAACTGGCACTTCATGTTCACATTCATGGCTTCCGCTCAGTTGAAGATAGTGGGCACTGTGCAGTCTATGACATAATGGAATTTGGAATTGTTGGACTCATGCAATGCCTGAGCCCCAACAACTCTGTTTATGGTCAAGAGCATCACTTTCAATACAAGGTCATTAACACTCATGATATCAACATTGCCACTTTTTTATTTTAGCGCTTCTAAGCAATGTTCTGCTAGCAACATGTTCACACTTGCTCCAATGGGCCTGGCCCCATACAGATTGACTGGTTCGCCTCTTTGGGACAATTCAGTGATGAAGTAGATGTCTGAAGTCTCTAGCTCCAGTTGTTGGTCCCAGATCACAAACACTTGCCGTCCAACGTCCCAAAGACTGATCAAGTTTTGTAACAACTTGGGTTGAGCCCGAAGGCCCGTGTAAAGAAGAATTTGAGGAGCCCACAGTTCTTCAGAGCATCTAGATAGTTTGGATCTACCAATACATGTGCATCAATTGCCTCATGCTCACATTCTTTCCAGTCAACCATTTGTTCATTGAATTTGTCCTACAAACACCATGTATTCAAGTCAACATCAGTCTTGGACCAAGAAATTTTAGATTTACAGCAAGAGATTGGGCGAAAATGAAATTTTTTATTCTTTGTGCATCAACGTGACTATTTTAAAAACAGTACCGCCGACGGCGCAGGTGCCTGTGCTATCGACCTCTTAGATCTGCCACAATCCACTCCTGAAGTTTTAGGGCACAAATGGGTAAAAATTGCTCCAAGCAAGGTAAAAAAGGTAAATAGTAAAAAATGATTTACTTTTCCCCTTTTTATTCACTTTTCGTGATATTTTAGGGTTTTAAAATCATTTTTCGCCTATTTTTACCTTATGAATCGGATAATGTGTTTTCTTCTTGTGCAACAATAGGTGATGGATTGCTGAAGATGTGTTTAAGCTCTTTTATCGACTCGTAAAAACTCAAATTAAAAGATCACCAAATATTTTTCCCTTTTTGACTCGTTAAAGAGAATAAAAATGGGGGGTCTGCTTTCAACTCTTTTTTGACCCTTAAAACACAGAAAAATTATCGAGCTCTTGTAGTTTTGAACTCGTTAAAGGCTGCAAAAAGTCGTTTAGTCAGTATATGTTTACCCCTTTTTCGGGTTGGGATAAACTATTTACAAAAAAGGTACTCCTTGACTGACATGGTCAAGCAGTTCTCTCAAGTATTATTTTCTACCTTTTTGGGCTCAAGAGACACAAATGTACGAAAAAGCGACTTTTTGGAGTTTTCTTTTTCGTGTCTTTTTCAAACTCTCTAAATATGAAAAAGATACTGAGTTACACCTTTGTCAGACTCGTTAAAATATTAAACGACATCGGATTCGTCACCATGACAGACATGAGCTTCTCCTTCCTAGGGCTCATTAATCTTACTAGGTCGAATTCATCCGAAGGATGGACTTACAGTGCAAGCACATGCTATCCCCTTCAAGCTTGCGATAAAAAATAATTGGGGTACTTGCCAAAAATGGTGGGGGAAAATGGGAAATTCTATCAGTTGTGTCGGCAGCTCACTCTTGAACATGACACTTTTTGCTTCATGTCAGGTTAGGATATCCACACTTCATCATTGACTTTCCTGGGTTGGGTCATTCATTTTTTCCTTTCCATTTGATCTCTGCCATGTCATCATGACCTCCGATCCTATGGATGCAAAAGCTTCCAAACTTCGGAGTCTTGTCACTTATATGTTCAATAGTTATCCTTTTGTAGTTACACTCATTCCTGATTCTTTGTATCATCCATAATAATTGCATCCCGTTGTCTCGTGTTGATGTTGTGGGACACATCATGGCCCTCCATCGACAAGGTCACTTCTTGTCAACTTCAACACATCATCTGGGAAGTTGGCCGAGAGACTCCTTTCTAGTACCTTAGAGCTTGTATGCCCTAATGGAAAGTTCTTCACACTTGATGACAAGTTCACATCATTGGCTTTCGATCGGGTGATTTCATGGGTGTTCTACTTCATATCCTTATTCACATTCCATGGATTGTGCTGCTGGAACCTTGAGATCCATTGTCATTATTTGTGGTTTCTCTCGCACTTGTTAATGGTTCACATCATTAACCGGTAATGAAGCGTCTGTCTAGCATGTTCGACTTCGACATATCTATTCACATGTTAGAATTTGTACTTTGATGGGGTCATGTTGTAGTGTAAGACCCTGGGCTCACATTACTAAAGTCTAGGTTGCAAGGCGATGTGGCATGATCATGTTGATATACATGTCTCTTTCAGATGGATGGGTACGACCATACCATGAGTTGTTATATGTGATCCTTCTCATTATTGGATGGTTGCGACCATACCGCGTATTCAATATGATCTTCCTTACTAGATGGCTGCGTCCATACCTTGGATCCATCAGCACGATCTTTCTCTGGATGGCTGCGTCCATACCACGATTCATGTATCATTTATCATAGTTTTCAGTGATGTATATGTATCTATGCTTGCTTGTAGGTTTTCCGATGACCGTCTCCAGTTCCACGCATCTACTTATAAAGCATTTCACCCTTCACTCTAGTTCGGACTTCACACTTAAGGGGGAATCTGTTACACAACATTTTGTCACTGTCCTTGTACTCCCCATTCCTCAATCTTTAAGTACCTCTACAACGAACTCTATATGCTTTCCCATCATCAAGAGCATGCCTTTACATCCCTATTCATGTGTAGAACATTCCCCTCTTGCATCATTTCCCAAGAATTTTCCTTCATTCCTAGTTTTCATGACTGACGCTAGTGCTTAGTTCCTTCCCCACACCAATTTGCAGAGTTTGAAACTAGAACTAGCGCTGAACAATGCAAGTGAGCCCTTCATCACTCGTGCTAATCCTCTTTTGGCAAGTTTTTAAAAATGGAGTTGTTGCTTCTAGGTCTAGAAGCTTCGTGAACGGAAGTCTGGTAAATGGTTGGGCTGGATAGAGTCGAGAGAGTTTGTTTGGGCTCCTTTCCCCTATTAAGATGGAACAAACCAAAGAGATAAGCCCTCTGCCATCATAAGAGGAACCATCTCCCCTCCATCAAAGCTATACAAACTCCCCATTTTCCAAGCTGAACTGGTCATTTTGGAGCTTGAATAACCAACAAGATATCTATAGCTTTAGCCTTCTAGTTTATGTTTGTGAAGGGAGAATAGTGTGTTTGGTTTGGTTTGGAACTAAAGGGAAGAAGCCTTAAACTTCCATTGTTTAGGCTAACCATGAGATGCTAGTAATGGTGTTGGAACCCGGATACGTCGGAGGGGACCTACAACGTCAAGGCTTTGGTTGTATTTCCTTTTGAGTTTTATATCACTACAAATAATGGTTTATTTCCTACAATGAGTGTCATATTACATTTGATGGCTTAAGATTCCTTGACTTTTTAAGTATATTGAATGCGTTTGTATGCTATCATGTTTGTTGTTGTCTCTCGTGTGTTGGTTTCAGGTATTTGAACGGAAAGAACGAAAGGAAGCTGGAGCAAAGGAGCAAGATCACCATTAAGCGGGTTAGCGTTCTAAGAGGTAGGCCCTCCTATTCGATTCTAGTTTAAGGAAGTTTACATTAGGTTGTTTTGTTTGCAGCTAGACCCACTCTTGGGCTAGAGGGATCACCTCTGTCCGCAGAGGAGATTTACCTACTCCACAAGGATGGGGCTACATTTTTTTTTAAAGGTTATGTTTTACAAAATTGTTTATGATTTATGATTATTTATCATTTTTAGATTTTGTTTCACTTTGTTTGTTTGTTTAAGCTATTCTTTTTTTGTAATATATTGCTATATATATATAATATACATATTTGTGTATATTTTTTGCACAGAAAAATGGCATCAAAGAAGATTTTTGTGAATCTTTTGGGACTAAAGACTACTAAAATTAAAGGTGGATCCTCAAAAAACACTGTTGAACGAACCAAACTTGAGCTAATAACTACAAATCTATTAAGTTTCTCAAATGATAAGAAGATGATTTCATACTGGAAGAAATCAAAAGAATTGAAGCTTACAAAAAATATATGGTATGTGAAAGATAGAGAAGGTGAACAACAGTTGCAGATATATCTATATGTTGATATACCTAATGAGAGTGGACTTTATGAGGTGTTGGGAAAAGTCATAGACATCTGTTTGATACCAGACACTAAAGTTGTTTATGTACTTACAAAACCACCCAAGTCACATGACAAGATTAAATATCAGTTATCATTATCAATGTATGACATGACATAGGAATCTACAAAGATATGTAAACAAATTATAGATGACATTGCACAAGATATGGTAAGTAATTTTATTTGTATTTGTGTTTTGCATTATTGTAATTGTGTCATTATATTTTTATAACTTAGTTTTTATTGACATATGATATTTTATTTGATAGAATTTTATTAAAAATCTTTCAATTACGTTGGGAGGCATTCATTTCATAGAGCAAGATATTATGAATGTTGTCAGTAGTTTCTACTTAGGGTCAAAAGAAGATATGCCAACAAGCAAAAAATAGTTATTCATGATGTTAGAAAACTACATGCAAGGGATCAACAAAGAATGTCTATAGTGGATAAATATAGCAAAGGTAGACAAGTTACTTTTGAAGATGAGGAAGTTGAAACTAACGCTGAAGAATATGTTATCGTTACTGAGGATAACATTAGAACTGATGTTAGAAAGGAGAAGAGTCATAAAATACCAAATGTAACAATGCCGAAGAATGTGTTTGTTCTAGTTAATGATGAGAATGTTAGGAGGAAGAAAATGGAAGTTGATCATTCTCAAATAGTCAAGGCCAACAGTGAATATCCTAGTGAAAATTCAAAAGAAAGCAGAGAAATCATTACACCAGGAGCTGATTTAGAGGATGACATTATTAAAACAAAAAAAAATTCCATTCAACATAACTTGATAAAGACAAACTTAATTGAGGGTGGTCGTACATCTAAGCTTAATGTGAAACAAATCTATAATCCAAGTGAAGGACAATTTAAATATCAAATCAGAAAGCCACACCACCTGCATATTCACAACTTGAAAGACATTGATGAGGTACAATCCATATGCTCATGTGGTTAATTATGTGCTTCTTGTTGATCCAGTTCAAGTTCCCAACAAAGAAGCATTTGATAAGTCAAAAAGTTTTGAATACAATTATTATGTGCTTGGGGGGAGCCATTCTGTAGAAGTTCAAAGGCAATTGATGGAGGAATATCCCAATAACCCACATTTTGAAACAATGAAATGTATCATTTATGTTGGTTTATCAAATACAGAAGCAAAGTTAAAGCAATGTTATTGGCATGGGATCATAATACAGTAATGAATATACGATGTCTATGACTTTCATCCAAAGGGTTAGATTTATTCATAATGAATTTGAAGAAAAATGTGGCGGGGATAAGATAAATGTTACTCTAGGATTTTGAAAGGAATGTTGTATGGAAATAGGCTATAAAATTGAGGAGAAAATCAATTCAAAAGGTGACAAAGTAGATTCTGATATATTCAGAAGTATTGAGAACATTTTCCAGTGGGCATTTAGAACTGGAGAGCAATGGGAATTGATTAATGAGATTTTTAGCATGTGGGAGATCATTGACATTAAAAACGAGAAGGTGAAAAAGTCTAAACCATTGATATGTAGCAGAAATCAGGTCTTGAAATGAAACAACTTCCCGAAGATATGACTATCATACCTTGGAGAGCATTGCAAGGAGTGAAGGATGAAAAACTTGTCAAAGCAATATTATCTCGTGTGAAGTGGGGAATTATGACTGGACGAAATGTTTGAGGAATTTCAAAAGCAAGTTTGTTGATTTTTTTTTACTTATTTCTAGATTATAATTTTCTTTTAAATATAACATATTGTACTTGGTAGTATTTATTATACATATCATTATATTAACTTATTTTACTTTATCTATTTAGTCAAAAGTTTACATGGAACTATAAGCACAAATGGTTAAATTGTTGAATGAAGATAGTTGGGATGATGTTGTACGGAACTGCCTAGATTCAAGTTCTACGCCAACACTAAAAGATTTTTATCTTGCATTTAAAAAGGCATGTTGATTATAAATTCATTTTTATTCATATGTATACTATTTTTATTTTATAACTTATACATATATTTATTTTATTTGATTAAAGATGAGGAAGGATGCAAATGGAGCACCAGATAGTTTCATAAGTTTTATTGAAAAAATTAAGATTGAAATAATGAGAAAGCAGCGTCTTAGGAATGTTGAACTTGATCCAACTCTTACTCATTTCATTTGGAATGGGCTTGACACTATTCAATATCAAGTAATACAAGGTGACTATGAAAACATTGCTAAACTCATACTTAAAAGGGATTATTCCCTAGTTATTGTAGATATTCCCCATGGTTTCAATATCCCAAACATTGGCTATGGTAGTGACCCTTATATTTATCAAGCTCTTAGTAAAGTGGTTGCAGCATTTGTAGAAGTAAAATCATCACCATTATGGAGATTTGTGACATTTTATTCAGAAACACAATTGGCAATGTTATTGACAAGCTTCAAGGGGAAAACAAACTCAAGGATGCAGCTTACATTGTAACGCGTTGAAATTGTATGTTTGATTAATGTTAAAAAATTCATTTATGTACAAGTTAATTAAACTTTTACTATTTCATGTTACAGGCAAAAGTCAAATCTTCTTAACCGTGAAGATCAACCAATTATAAATGATTGTGAGTTCATCCATATTTATAGTTGGATAAAAGATGATAGCTATAAGTCTATGCTTCTTAATCAGGTAGATGGAAAGAGTCATAGCCAAGTACTGGTTTATGATGTTGTTGTGAAAAAAATAACATATGAAGATAAAGAAGCAAAAGGAGAGATAGTTAACATTTATAAAAAACCACAGTCATTATGAAGATAAAGAAGCAAAAGGAGAGATAGTTAACATTTATAAAAAACCACAGTCATTGATTAACTATCTTATAGAATTATGTTCAAATGAAGGAGATTGGGTTCTGGATTTATTTTCAGGCTCAAGTAAGTTTTATTCTATAGTATTGAATTTCAATATCTTATTTCTTAATTTATATGTCATTATACTAATTTACTTCATTATTTCTTTTGTGCTTGATAATTACGTACAACACTGGCATGTTGCTTACAAAAAGGAAGAAATTACATTGGCATTGAAAAAGATCCAGTACAATGAAAATTTATTCAACAAAGAATTAATGCTCTTTAATTTTTTCCGGATGTAATGCAAGAAATCGGGTTGAGGAAAGGGGATTTAATGAATCACGTGTGAAAAAAGGCAAAGAAACCTCAACCACTATTAGATGGAATGATTGGAAAGGCATACATTGGGAGATTCACAGATATCAAAGATCCATCAAAAGAGGAAAATGAGAAAAATGAATTAGAAAATATTGTGGAAGAAGACAATGATGAAACTCTAGAGGATGAAGAGTTTGGATTACGTGATATTGTTGATTAAATTTAAGTTATGCTTGGAAATCAAACTCAATTTTTGCAACTATTAATTAGTTATACTTGTAATGTTTTGACTTTGACATCTTATAAGAAGAATAAGTATTCAATTAATTTTGTTATATGTTCAATATTTGTATTATGTGATTTTCGCTTTAATTTTTATGTGAATCATTATTTTTGAAACAAATTGTGATTATTATTATTATTGACAAAAAATTTATTAAAAAAAAAACATTATTTAATGTTTTTTGTTAAAATTTTCCTATAAAAATATGATTTTGACATGTCATTTCTAGGGAAACTTTTTTTTATCAAAATGTGTATTTTTTTAGTTGTATTTATGTTCAAAATGTTTATTTTTCTGTCAATTGTTAAAAATTATTGTTTTTTTAGAGACAATTATTTGAAGTGCATAAAAAGATTAATTAACAATATATAAATATGTAGAATATCGAAACTTTAAAATATCGAACTTCTTCTTAAACTATAAAAAAAAATAACGACCTCACTACAAAAAACAAAACTAAAAGAAAAATAAGAAAATATGAAGAGGAAGACCACTTCAAAAACTGTTAAATTTAGAAAATAATTATTCACATTTAATACATTAGAAAAATTAAAGAAAAAAATAAGTCTTTTAAAAAAAGGGCCTCATGCAAAATCAACACTTTTTAAAATCAACATGCAAATCACTAACATTCTAAAAATAATGTACATAAAAAAATTTAAAGTGTAAAAAACTATTGTAAAAAATGTACTCTGCATCACCACTTTTCAAAATCGGTTGATTTTTTTAGTACCTCAACGAAACAAGTAATCGTATTAGTTCTCGTTTCAAAGTTTACATTGTTAAGTACCTTCGTATTGTATCACCCTTCTCCATATTGATCTTTTTGAGCTTGTCCTTCAGTGCCAGCTTCCTGTGGTCACTGTTGTTTTAAAATAGGCACGTCAAGGCCTTCCACATTGCAAATAGAGTTTTCTTACCGTGGAGCTTCGAGACAATATGATCTCGAAATCCTTCTCACCTTTGCCACACATTTTCTCCACTCTGCCAGATCTTGAGCGTTAGTTGTTGGAGGCTTAGGAATATTATTGTCTATGAATTTCTTAAGCCTGTTGTCTTCCAACACTACCTCCATCTTGTCCTTCCAAGAAATATAGTTCAAACTTCCCTCAAGGGAATATTCAAGCCTCAATTCGTAGAATGACATCCTGCTAGGTTTGAAGTATGATGCTACAAATTTGATTTTTCCTGCAAAAAACAGCTCATATTCTCCTTTTTCTATAGTGATTTCAACTCTGATACCATGTAGAAATTCCTTGTAGATTTAAATTGCAGATTGTAATATGCTAAAACAATTGACTTGAATATACTATACTCATCAACAAAAACAATTATTGATCGACGAAATCACGAAAAATAAAAAGGAAGAACTCAATCACACATAACACAATAATTTTCTAGGGCAAGCCACAACTAAAAACCATTGCTATATGTATGTTACATTAATTGGAAAATTTGAGAAGATTACAATTCTTTTCTCAAGCCCGAGCAACCTATGCATTATCGCAATCTATCTCACTGCTTCACAAAAAAGCTCCAACCAATACTTAGTCAAGTCTAATGCTTGCCAAGCTCCTATTTCCTTGCACAATTTCCTTGGGAATTAACCCATATTTAATTGGGAAATTCCTCATACATAATTTCACAACCCATCATCGGACTTTCTCTGATCGAATGCACCACCTATACAATTTAGATGATTATAAAACTGATAGTACACTATCCCTAAACTCTAATCTCAATTGGGTCTTTTTCTGCTCTAACATGCATGAGTTAATTATGAGTGAATCTTCAGTTTATTGGTTGAGTAGGGTTGGTTACACCTCACTACTGCAGGTTCCACCCCACTACTGGATCTCCTACAAATTCCTCCACCAATTGGAACTAGTTTCATTGAATTTAACTCAGTTAAACTGAATTAAATAATTCCAACTCAAAAAAACTCAACCTGAGCCCCTAAAATTTAGGAACCACTCTACATGACTCTAGATAGACTCCTAACTTGAATTAACTGAGCCAACTGAGTCAAATTAACTTAGTTAACTATTACAAGTTGTTGTGATAATTAGAATTACAATTTAATTCAAGGACAAAATTAAGTTAGGATTTTCTTTCTTGATAATATTTTTAACATTTCTTGTTTCTATTTTCAAGAGATAAAACTGCAAGAATTTTTGGTAAGAAATACATATTCACTCAATTCACAACAATAGAAACTATCCAACAAAGAATGGGGTCTGTAAAGGATAATATCGATCAAAAACAACTGAAGGGGGTTTACAAGATTGATTGTTCATGTGGCAAAAGTTACATTGGAGAAACAGGACGCTCACTGCAAAGAAGATTGAAGGAGCATGGAGATGACATTAAGAATGAAATATCATGCTCTTCAACCCTTGTTAAACATTCCATGAAAACTAAACATTAGGTTTTCTTAGATAATGCGAGGATTATCGCTAGAGAGGATCACTATTAGAAAAGGAAAATCAGGGAAGCTCTGGAGATTATGAAAAATCCGTATAATCTCAACAAAGATAGTGACATTGAGATCAATAGGAGTTGGTTTCCTGTAATCAGGCAGATTAACTCTGCCACCTCTTCTCAGATTTAACTGCGCGGGTATATGTTTCTTTCCTTAACCTTCCTCTTAAATAAATTAATTTTAGTTTTCAATAATTTAGCTTTAGGATAATGAATATTCATTAATTATTAAATTTAACTTTGATTTTTTTTTTTAATTTTTTTAATTTTTTCATCATTAACACCATGAATAAATTCTTATGAGTAATTATTTATTTATAAATAGATTATAATTAATTATTAATTAATTAATAATATAATAATAATATATTATTATTATTATTATTAATGATTTTTTTTTATATAAGAATCTTATTTCATTTTTTATTATGTTTTCTTTTTTATGAGATTATTTTACTAGATTTTTTTATTTAGGTTTTTCATCTATAACAATTATGGGGTCTTAATTATTATAAATAATTTTAATTATAATAATTAATAACAATCATTTTATCAAATTATTTCATTATTTAATAGATCAAAATAAAAGTATGTCATTATTTGATTTTTTGTTTCTATTTTATTGTTTTTTAATATTCTAGTTTTTAGTTTAGGTTTTCGCTGAATGTTTAGGTTTTTGTTTTTGTTTTTGTTTATTTGTTCATCCACCGCCAGTCTCTTCTTTCCTCACTCAGTGTCCTGATGATGGATCTTCTTTGGGATTCGAAACCTCAACATATTTCACTTAACACTGTGGGAAATCCGAAATTTTTCTCTACAATGGAACACCACATAAGTTTAAAATTTAACAATCTTATTGCTACACTCTTATCATCAAGGTTACCATGATTATCACAAGTATTAACAATAGTATCAAGTCACAATATATAAAAATCAATGCATCTAGGAAATTCATCATGTCTAGAATGTGAGATACTTACCAAATTCCAAGTTCAACAATATATGCATGATTCATTTTTGAAGGTGATATTCTCATCATACCTTGGGGCTTAACTTGCCTTCCAATCTTGTAGTTGAATCACAACATTGAAACAATAAACCATACATACCTTGTAGCCTTCAAATACCTATGCAACTTATAACTCTTATTTGCATATCATGATTTCCATATGCTACTTTGAAACCTTTTCATTAGGTACCTTCTTTTGAACTAGTTCTCTTTTCCTGCACCATAGATGATCCTCAAGAAGGATATGCTTATCACTCTCATCTAGAGGTTAGAATTATTCAAATACTCAAATATGCAAGAAGTATAAGCAATAATCAAAACAAGAATAGTGTCACAAAGAAATAACATAGATCTGAAAGGTACTCGTCTCTAACGAGAAGTGATCATCTCCCATTTGAGCCAGTGTTAAAGAGTCATTATTGTACATTATCCATATAACAATATTTCCTTCAATATATCCATCAACTTAATTAATAACCAAGACCTAATTGAGACTTAGCGCAACTAGGGTTATGCTAGAACAATTCCTCATTAATCATGATAGGGTTTCTAGACTGAAAAACTCAAGCCTTTATCTTATCCTAGGGTTTCTTTAAACCCTAAACTCATGATATCTATCAAACCATAACAACCATATTGCCTAGGGTTTCCTTAAAATCCTAGTATTTTTTTTTCGGTCTCCTCCATCTTCTCTTGCTTTCATTAATGGTGTCTTAACAAGGGTGATATTCAATGACTTTTCCCTAACCCAACTCTAAAACCATGTTAATTTTTCTTAGGGCTATATCACCAACCACAAAACTATCCATCAAAATCAACTAAACAACATCCAAGAGATGAAGCCAACAATGCTAATAATCAAAACCCTAATTCAGAATTCTGCAGTTGACTGTCATCAACTATCAAATTTTGCAATCAACTGTCAAAACCAAACCCTAGGTTCCAACCACACAGAGAGAGATATGTGTGTGTGAATGAAACCCTCCAACCACACTCATAGGCTTGTGTGCCTGCAATTGCAACCAAAAATATCCTGTAGCATCCCTGTGGCTAAGAACCAAAAACCCTAATCACACATGTGAGCTTTGAACCCTACAATTTTAGACCTGAGTGAACCAACTTCCACGAACCAACCTCAGACCCGTGCAAGCCAAAAGAAAGAAATAATAATGATTGATGATATCCAAATGAGCGTCACTTGACTTGTATTCATAACCATCCAAGTGTGTCAAATTTCTCTTTTGGGCACATGGGGGTTTCCATATTAAAATATATTTTTCCTTAACCAAATTAAATTCTTCCAAGGGATAGTAGTGGTCTTCCTTGAAGAGGAAGATTGTCCACATGAGGGAATTTGTCCCTGAGATGCCAAAATTAATCTTTAGAATACTAATGTGGACAATAATGACCACGAATGAATTTGAAAATAATTCTAAAGAATTTGTTAAGAGGTAAATGGTAAGTAAAAATGTATCATTATTTATTTCAATTTTGATTATTAACAAAATTTAAAGTATTAAAAAATTTCTCTTACCATACTTCATACCAAAGGAATCATTATTGGTGTCTTCAATCATGTTTCTTTAGAGTCTTCAATTCTTCACTTGTTGGCTTGTAATCTTCATTGCTTACTTGGAGTCTTCATTTGCATACTTTGAAATTAGCCTTGAGTGCTTTTCTCGTAGATTAACTTGTTTTCTTCTAACATGTACACATATAACTCATTTCCTTTTGAAATGGATGATGATCAAAATATTCCCTTCTAAATGTATAATGAAACTTTCGTTTTTTCAGGAAAAAATGATCAAAAGTTTTCCTTTAATTTCTTATTCAGATAAAAAAATATTCTCTTGAAGACTTCAGATACAATATTGACCCTTGCTAGATAGAAAGTATAATGTTTTGCATAAATTTTATATACAATAACCATTAAGTTTTTGAAAAGCAATAATGAGACATGCCCATTCTTCTAGATATACTCTTTAGATCAATATTTGATCATAGTAGGAAATCAATGGCAATTTTGAACATTGATTACAAGATTTGATGATTATAGGAATCACCAGGTAGATATTTTTATTAAAAATAATTGTTAGCCAATTTCTTGGTTTTCCAATGAAAATTCTAGTTTAGATTATGCCAGTAACCTGGATTTTCACAATAGACTCATTTTTTTTCTTTATATATAATTATTATATAACCCTTTTTTGGAAAAGGTAAAGTCAAGATAGAAGAGGGATAAGAGTATTATTCCTTTCGCCTACAACTTGCATTACGAATTGCTGAAATAGTAGTGAAATACAATTATTTTCATCGATTTGCTTTTTGTAGAGTTTCAACTTGTGAAAATTGAGTACAAATGAAACTTCTTCATTGTCAATTGTCTTTATCTTTATCGAACTATTATCAAACACTTCATGGATCTCATAAGTCCCAAGTTAGTGAGTGGTGAATTTACCTTTGAAGTCCTTAAATTTAGAATAAATATAAAATATCAATCACCAAATTTGAACTGCTTTCTCTTAATGAACTTGTTATGAAACCATATTCTTTATTATTTAACCAAGTTAGTCTATCATATCATATTTCGTGTAACTCATTTAGTTGCATAATTCTTTTTTTTAGCTTTAGTCAAGTCCATTCCTAATTCAACAACAATTATGAAAGTTTGAATTTGAAATTCAATAGGAAGAAGGGCCTACTTACCATATACTAGTTCATAAGGCGTGAACCTGTAGTATTTTTTCAAGTTGTTCTATAGGCCCACAAAGCTTCTAGAAGCTAATCTATACAATCCTTTCAATGAAGATGAATTTTCTTGGTCATAATTTCTCCCAAGACTTTGTTTATAAACTCCATCTAACCATTGGCTTGTAAATGGTAAGGAGAATACTTATGATTTTTTATTTTTATTTTTTATTTTTCAATAATTCCTTCCATGAGATTTGAAGTAAACTACACTTATTAATGAATAAAAAATTCCCTTGGGACTCAAAAACTGATAAAAATGTCTTCAAACAAGATATTGATTACTATTTGATATGTTTCTTGTGTTAAGTCTTTTGCTTCCACCCATTTTGTAACATAATTATTGGAAACTGATATATATTTCTCTTTTATATGAAGGTTGTATAGGTCTTATAAAATCTACAACCCATTTGTCTAAAGGATTCATAAGAATTTGCGACTGAAGGAGAATTTCATTAGTTGAGATACGTTGACCCATTCATTGATAACTATCACAACTTCTCACATACTTATTGGAATCCCTAAAGAGAGTTGGGCAATTGTATCTGAGGTGCAATATTTTGTAAGAAATTCTTTTATTTGCAAAATTCTCTCCACATGGTTAATCATGACATGATTTTAGAATATTAAATAACTCATCTTCTCTAACACATCTACGCATTATAAAATCTACTCATGTATATAAAATATTCCCTTTGACACATGAATATATAGCACTTTCTTTGATAATTTTCCTTTTATCTTGGGGTGAAAAATGAAATAGTAGCTTCCTTGTGGACAAATAGTTAGCTATATTTGCAAACTATGGAGTTGTAATAAATATAAACAATAAATTCATATCTAGGAAATGTTATACTCTTATAACATTCTTACCATTGTTATTGATGCAAGAAAGGAAGTCTGCCACATGATTTTCCTTCCCAAGTCAATCTATGATAATAATTATAAAGTTTTGCAACAACAATAACTATCTTTTGATTCTACAATTAATAATAGGTTTATTAATTAAGTACCTAATTATAGAATGGTTTGTATAGACAAAGGCTTCTTAACTAGTGATATAGTCTCGAACATTTATTGACAACATGAATAACTGCTAACATCTCATTTTTTCATAATAGTATAATTGAGTTCAACATGAGTTAATTTTTTACCGATAAAACAAATTGTATAGGTTTTCCTATTGACCGAGGACTACTCCTACTGCTGTATCAAATGCATTTGTTGAGATGTGAAATGGCAAGGTCTAGTATAGACCTCTCAATTCCATTTTTGTTGAGAGTTTTTCTTTAAGAGTTTGGAAAGTAGTTTGACAATTAACATCCCGATAAAATTCTACATCTTAATAAGTAATTTGAATAATGGTAAGGCTATTTTACTAAAATTTTCAATAAATTAACAATAATAACACGCGTAGCCTATAAAAATTCTAAATTTTCGTTGGGTTGACCGAATTGGTAATTTGATTATAACATCTATTTTGGTTGGATCTACCTTTATCCCTACCATGGACACATGATTCCTAATGGGTGCCAAAATTGGCATCTTCTTAGTGCCCATCCAACACATTTTTAAGTACCTTTTTCCATTTTCCGACAACCACATCACCTATTTTGCCCATGAAAATTCATTTTTATCAAGGTACAATTATCTTATGATTATGTCACTCTCATATTAATTCTTGTGTATTTAGGAAGGAATTTACCTACTTATGCTAATATATGAGAATCCATGAGAATCACTTGCGTAAAGTCATATAGATACACTTGAAGTAGTAGTAAAGGATAGTTGTTGCAACACTTTTAGGTTGCAACAAAACTCCTATATTTCTCAACACCCAAAATACCTTACTACTGCAACATGACTAGGGTGCAGGTGCTGCAGCTCTTACTACTACAACACGATAAAAGAGAAGGCGTTGCAAATCAAATCATTGCAACAAAAACATAGTTTGGTGCTGCAATATAACAGAACACTTTGTTGCAATATGACAGAGCATAGTGCTGCAACTTTGTTGTTGCAAAATGACAAGGCTATCATTGTGAAGCCAATGCTAAAACATGCCCAAGTCCGATGTTGCAACACTTTGGCAATTGATTGTTGAGGACATTCATTGAAACTTTGGGAAAATTGGTACAACACAATACTAGCCAACCTCCATCCTTACAATTGTCATCAACAAATAACAGGCTGACCATTCGACCACTGAACGAAGGAAGTGACAAGAGGTAGTTGGCTTCCCACCAAGAAAAGGTTGTTTGTAACAAAACCTCGACCTAGCTACCACTTGTCACAATAGTTGAATGAGTCAACATTTGTATGGTATTTTTACTTTTTGGTGAAATTGTTGTAACCGAGAAGGAACAACCTAAGAATTTGAAGACTCTCATTACTTTCCCTCGGTCTTTAAGTCAAATTAAGACTGCAACACTATGTATAAAAACACCCTTCTCTACTTGAGATGGGAAGGAAAATTAATTGTAATTTTCATTTTGAATTTATGCTGATACAAAGTTCATGATTTTGTTCCAATTTGTGCATATGGTGTGCTACTAACTTAGGAATTTTACTTCTTCCTCAAAACAATGCCTCACCTATGGAGGTAGGGGCCCCTCCTTAGTCATCTATTGCCTATAACCATGCACATTAGTTTATAGTTTTATTTATATTTATGCTAAATTAGTAATTAGTCCGTTTCTTCATGCTACTACAACGTACTATTATGATAGATAACTACATTTCTTTATGCTGTTGCAACTTGTTAATCTAATAAGTAATTCTGTTTCTTTATGCTATTGCAACTAACTAATATAATAAGTAGCTCTACTTATTTATGCTACTGCAATTCATTAATATGATAACTAATTTACTTTGTTTTTGAAGATTGTGTTTCACTGACTCTATTTTTCCTCACTTGTGGCATCATAATTAATACACCTTCTTGGATTGGATTTTATATAGCACAATTTATTAGCATTCCACCATTCCACCATTTCATATGAATCTTTGTTGTAGGGATAAGGGTCTGTTGTGTTGTACAACAACCCCCCATTTCATAAAAATTTTCTTTCTAACTAAAATATGAAATGGATCCCTTTTAAACATAGATGTGTGAATAAATTGCTATCAACTCATCATTAGAAAATTCTTCATCAAAAGGTCCAATGGAAATGTTATATTATAAACCTTTTGAACTATAATGAAATCGGTCTTATGAATAAATATAAAATTCTTTATTATTGCGATAAAGCGATCGCAAGATCGCATATCGCAACAATAAAGAAAACATAATGCATGCACCCATTGACTTACTCCGATCCGAAAAGCGAACAACTATCCGATATTGGGAAAGGCGAATAGCAAGTATAATAAAAGACCCTCCCCTATTTCTCCGATGCGATATCGCTATCGGCAATCAGAGGATGTAGCACATCGCATGTTTATGATACCTTTAAATCTCCCGATGCGATAAGGTGTATCGCCATCGACGATCGACGATTTTGCAATGACATAAGTAATATGATCCGAGCCCATCCCCGATTGCGATACATTAAGGCACGAGTTTCAAAACATATTTAAATAAGGCTTGCATGCACTATTTTGGATTATTGTTAAAGCCTTCCCATTCACGTTACCAATCATCGGTTGCAATTTACTTATGATTATCCGCCAAAAATCCAAGCCATACTTAAATCAATCATCCGGCATATAAACAATATTATGGGTATTTAAAACTCCTTTACCATGATTGACAGGTTAAGCGGCCAATTAATGAAGTAGTTATGTCGAGATCTTCCCTAAGATTGTATCTGCGGCAACATCACTATAATCTTTCATTATTTGCGAATTGATATAATTCTTTCATATTGGCTCATACTACTTATTCTCTGTATCACGTTGGTTTCATTCCTTGCGCAGAACTCTGCCAAAAGAACAAATTCAAACCAAATGGGAAAGAAATCCAAGAGATCCACGGCAGCAGTGGCTCCCGCAGTAATAGTGCAGCCCACCAGTGATTCACGACCAAGCAAAAAGGGTTTGATTTCAGACACTACATGTCTTGGCCTTGGAAACACAAGTTGGCAAAGCATCTACAATCTAATTGAAGCAGAGGAGCCTGAGGCAGTACCAGTACAAGCTACTAGAGATTCAACTAGAAAATCAGAAGCTTCCCTTAAAGATTTAGCTGATTCATATTTGCACAGAATAGCAGCACGTGAGAAAATTCTTCCATACACTGATGTAGTGCGATGGGCAGTAGAAGAGATCCCGGTTTTAAACAGAACATTTTGCACAGTTGACGGAAGGATTTTTGGCTCAATTTAGCCTGATGACTTAAGGAAAATGTATCACTTGCCTGAACCTCAAAAGAAATACAATAAAGCCTTTCTTGAAAAGTTCGTAAATGAGAATGATACTGAATCGGCCCCAATTCGGGAGAGGAGACAGAACCCTGCAAGGCACAAACATGAATCCTCAGGTAAGTACTCTGTAGATTCATTATGTTCTCCTTACTGTTATGCTGGGGCAATGATGTGTAGAATTTGGGGATTGCATGATTCTGCAAAGTTCACTATTGAAATGGTTCCTTTAATGGAAGCAGCGGTTAACAGTGAAGAAAAGGATTGGGCAAACATATTGTCAGATAAATTAGCCAACGCAATTCTTGAATTTAGAGAAAAAACTCACGTAACCGACAGGACTATTCCTCCTTTTTATTATAGTGCTTATATTATGGATACTCTTTGCTTCAATTCTGAATTTCCTATACTTGGGTGGAGATGGAATTCACAAGACCCCATACCAATCCACATTTATCATCAAAAGTTATGAAGGCGCATTATAAGGACCACTTGTACCAAATCTGTAATGGTTTCATGTTACCTATCTATTATGGCATTTTTGATAAGCATGCCCCAAAGATTTCCACGGAAGCAGAGGTTGACCTAACCGCTGCAGGAAATTGGTTCGGGGAAGACAAGTTCACATACATAAGGGTTTTTGGTAGCCTTGCAAGACCTCATGTCCTTCCTCTATATGTACCTGACAAGCTGTTAGCCCGAGAATTGGCCTACCAAATAACAATAGCAGGAACATCCAAGACTCTTAGGAATTCTAAAAAGTAGGCTTGGCCTACTTTTCCTTTGAGATGCGGTGTTTATACTCTACACGACTACAGGCATGCGGAGAAGCAGGCAGAAAAAATAAACATGCTCAATCTTGCAACCATTCCTAACAGGCAATTTGATCCAAGGAAAGTTGCCTATAGTATGCTTGAACAAGCAAAACTTACAAGGTTTGATCATGAAAAGGATGAGTTTGATGACCTGTTTTCTTCAGCAGAATCATTATTCCAGGTACAAACGTTGGAAAAAATGAGATATAACGATGAAAGGCTAGTAGAATTTAATAGGCTTAGAGAACAGAGGTTGCAAACTCTACCTCTCGACTTATTAGCTACTACCCCAACAATCCAGTCAAGCGAGCCTAAACAACGAATTATTGATAAACCTCATGCTATAGAAAAGATTCTCGAAAGAGGAAAAGAGCCAGAGCAGGAGAAAGAGTAGAAAAAAGAATAGGACAAGGTCAGTGAAAACATCAATATGGATATTTGGATTGATCCCAAGCTCCTCCAAGAATGGAAAAAATTTGACACTATTATAAGCAATCTAGAAGGTTCACAAGGTACCGGCACACCCAAAGTAACAGTCGGACAAGATACATCGTCAACAACGGTTCCAATTGAAGGAAGAACCGGCCTACCCACCAGCACAGATGTAGAAATAATTCCAAAGGATCCATCCGATCAAATTATTTTGCAGATAGAGGACATACCTCCATTAGATGTTTTTTACAGTCCCAAACACATGGTTGTAGTGAAAAGACAGAGGAAAAGGAGAAGACTTGATCAATCTTCCCTGTTTCCAGCATAAACAGAGACAACTAATGTAGTATGGAAAGAAGAGTTTAACTTTTCCGATGACCTTACAAAACTTTCTCGGTATGCCAGAGCTTATTCGGCAGCCACTATGGATAAAGCCTCGGAAGTAAGCAATCTACTTAAGGAAAGAGACCAAACAATTGTTTCATTGCAGTTACAAGTGTCCGAAAGACAACAGAAAATTAAGCAGTTAGAGAAACAACTATCAACATAGCAGCAGATAAACAATCAATTAAATAGGCAATTGCTTGAGGAGAAACAGAGGATAGACTCAAGCGCAATACAAAAACAAAATGAATTACCCAAAGCATTGGCCTAGATAAAGACAATGAATGAACAAATGATGAAAACAAAAGACAAGCAAATCGCTCAGCTGTCACATCAAGTAGAAAAGTTCAAGAGTCTTTCGCAACCAGCAGATTTCAGGTCCAAAGCTCTCCAGATCAACAAACCATTGGTTACACGGCTAAGACTGCTATGTCATAACATTTCTTTTGTTGAGCCCCTTTGCGAGATTACTGCATTAATAGTTGACAAGTCAGTCGATGCTAGGTAGGATTTGGAACAAGTCGATGAGACTCTAACCAACTTCCTTGCTTGGCAAGACACCAGCGAAGGGCAAGCCGCAAATTTGCCTAAAATTTTAGAGTCACACAAAGAGATCCTTTTCTTAGAATGGAAGTCACAGCTAATGAAAGCAGAGAGAGAAATCTCAAGATGCAGATTATCTACCAGTGATTTAATTGAGTTAATCAATAACACTCTTTATCTGTCTAACATGATTTCGCAGTGCACTCTAGGTAAACTGCCGTCATCCAAAGCATTAGAACAAGCATGCAATCAAGAATTGGAGAAGAATGGAAGATTAATTGCCAGCATCCAAATTTTAACTTGGGATACCTTTTGGTTTTTCTTAGTAAAACCATACAGTCAAAGGGGTCGCCCTCAGATGTTTAACCGATGCGATCAGTTGTATCATTCCCGAAATCCATGATGCCACATACTCAGCTCAACTACATTCTCCTCTCACTCATCCTCCAGAATTGGAATCGATGCTTGCAATATGCTAGCTCAAATCAAAAGGAGATCATCCGAAACAATGAATCATGCTGCCGACTGCAAACAAGCCTATGTTGAGAAGATACTCATGATTTAGTTGTACCAATTAATAGCATTTTATTTTTGTAATTAGTTAGCCTAATTAGTATTTATAGGCCCTTTCATGCATTTAGAAAGGGTCCTCAGTTTTTGTATAAAATTAAATCTGGAAATCGCACTATTGTGCTTCTGGTATATTTTTTATAAAGACTGGGCCAATA
Source organism: Pinus taeda (assembly GCA_000404065.3). Lineage (NCBI taxonomy): Eukaryota > Viridiplantae > Streptophyta > Pinopsida > Pinales > Pinaceae > Pinus > Pinus taeda. The sequence continues at coordinate 16,677 of APFE030286973.1, read as the reverse complement.
TTCCAAATTTTAACTAGAAAGCTTTGATGGGATGTGCACTATTGCCTTGATGTGAAAGTGTTTCTAAGTTGGAAGAAGGAATTTGAATGCGATTGATATCGAGAGTGATTCAAATAACATATGGTACTATTATCTATGATCTTGTTTCATTCTTTCATGTGAATCGTTATTTGTTTAATCTTGCTATCTGGATATATGTATGTGTTTTTAACAAAAATCCTTATATTTTTCACTATTGAATGTTTAAGGAGTGTTATTCTTTCAGTCATATCTGTATCCGTGATATATAAAGGATAGTGTAATAATGTTTTAATGATTACTTTGTTCAACTACCTGAACAAAGTAATTATTGTATGAATAAATGTCTTTGTTTACCAATAGAGTCATCTATATGCCTACTTGTGGATAAAGATTATCAAACATTACACTAAAAGTAGAAATTTCCCAAGATATGATAGTTGTTCATATTTTTACTTTTTAGATTAAATCATTCATCCATTATCATTATATTAGAGAACCACCCATTTATCCATCCCTTTTTATCCATAATTGGGAAACCGGTCCCATTATTTCCAGTCAGAGCCACCACACCAAACGAAAAAGGAGCTTCCTTTAAGGTCTGGACTGGGTGCTTTTCCCTGATGTTGTTGCAGTGATTTTCGAGGCATCAACAGGGTCATAAAAAATCTTGAGCATGTCACCAACTTCCAGTATGATTTACTTTTCTCCTATGTGGATTATTCTACTTGTGTTCTAGGGGGTTATAGCATTAAGATTCCTAAGACCACTAGGTAGAATCATGTTGTTTCCTTTCTTGCAAAAATAAATTAGTTATTCTACATATGTTGGAGGTTATAACGTTAAGCTTCCTACGCCCACTAGGTAAAAGTATGTTATTTCAATTATGCAAGTGTGACCTTTAATTTCCTACAATTGTGATTTTCTTTCCTCAGTGACTTGTAAAAGAGCATTAATACTTGTTTTGAAACACTCATAAAAGATACTACAACGTCATTGACACTTAACATAATTGTACTAGCATATAATAAAGAACAATTTCAAGTTTTGTATGAACACTAGATTGATAATTAAATGCATAGTTTATGATTTATCTTATAAGTAATTAGGAGGTAATTGAAGAATCCGCCAATGCCCTAGTACAATTCCCTTAGTTAGTAACATAATGATTTTTTCATTAGTATGGGCTAAATTTGTTTCTAAATTTCTTATTAGAACTTCCCCAATTTTAATAAATTTTCTTTAAAGAATCTCCATATATTTAAAAAACATCCATGTATACCTCTACACATTCATGTATAAAATCAACAAAATTAGCTAGGATTTCCCTTTGGAATGTAGCAAGTGCATTGCATAATCCAAAGGTAGTACTTTATAAGCATATGTTCTCCAAGAACATGCGAAACTTGTTTTTTTCCTAGTAATCTAAGGTTATCTTAATCTAATTATAGCCACTGAATCCATGTGGAAGAGAAAAGAACTCTTTTCTTTTTCTTTTTCTTCCAGATGCAGTTCACAGTCACAGAGTGCCTGCTACATCCACAGGTAATAATCCAGGAAAATCCACTCGAAGGGATCTACCTGTCGACTTTTCTGAGCAAGCCTAGCCCCAAGGGTGTCGAGGAGATTTGACCTAGTGACCTGCCAATTGGAAAGGTACTTAGCAACGAGAACTTGACCAATTGAGCTATCCCTTGGGACTAACTTATTTTTTGTTTATTATTAAGGTCTTAGTTGATAAAAGGTAAAATGAAAGTGATATTTAAGAGTTTCTTTCATTAATTCCTCACCATTTCTCGTTATTATTAGGTACTACCACTAAGGGAGAAAGCCACTAATTGTTAGAGATATGATAGATAAGTATACTTTTATTAATTTTTGAAGTTCTACTTTTACTATCTTTTTGAACACTAATTTTATTCTTTTCTATGGTTGTCTAATAGGTTTAACATTCTCGTCTATATAAATATGATGTGTGCAAGTATCTAGATGGATACCTTGCATATCTGTGTAGTCCCTCACAAATGCATTGGAATACTTATGTGATAATTGAATTAATTTTTGTTCATGAGATTCATCCAAAATAGAGTTATTGTGTATACACTTTCCAAGGTAGATTTCAATGATTTTACTATGGGAATTTGACAACAAGTTTACAAGAAATATTGTTCGAAATAAATATTGTAAAGAATTAATTGTATAAGTTTCCTAAAAAAATTGTTCCAAAAGGTTATTATAAATTTGTTACAAGGTTATAAATTGTTCTATATCATTTAGATTAGAAATAAAGTGATTAAGTAAATTTTCATCATCATTTAATAGTTTGAACAATAGTTTGAAGAGGTTGAATAGTTTCTTCCTTATCATCTATCTCTTCAAACCATGGCATTTTCTCTAATTCACTGTAACTTGTTTATTTTTATTTCCTTTTGAAATAGTCATTCTTCCTAATCTACAACTAATAAAAGCATCAACTGTGGGCAATCAAGGTCTTCCAAGGATTACGGGATGTCCTCCCAAACTAGTGTTGGGTTAAAGAATTACAAAATCAATAGGACATTCTCATGAATCCAAAGATACAATAATATAATCAACCACACCCTCAAGCTTTACCCTAGATATACATGCTAGCTCAGGTATTGTGGGTATAGGTCAAAGATTAGATATATTCAAATCATGCATTTGTTCCATTGTCATTACATTAATAACAACAAATAAATTAATTAAAGTATTTAGAATAGAAATATTGTTGATAAGAATTGTAATCATTGGCACACCTAGATCAACATGATTTTCTATTGTAATATTTGTTGACATTAGAATAACTAACTTTCCAATGACGTGTACTGTTGGCGAATATTTTATTTTTCTTCGTGATTTCTTTAAACATAATTCTCTAATTGTTTTGCATAGATCAAAATATTGTGTATATCTTAAAATAAAGGAATTTTACCACAAATGATCTTTAACACATTTAAGAAATCATATTGAGGGGAACTCACAATTTTTTCTAGATACAAATCTTTATAGAAAAGAAGGCGATTTAGTCAATTGCGATTGTTCCTTATGAGATTCAATTGATTTATTTATAATTAGGGTGCCAAATTTATCTTGGATAACTTCTTCTTCTTCTATAAATGCCAAGGATTCATGATTAAGTACTTTTCTAGATCTTAAATCGATATGTTGTACAAAAATGATTGAATATGTAGGAAATCTTCATTCTTATGCATTATAAATATTTCTTCCACTTTACTGTTTATATTTTCCATTGGTTAGGTTGGTAATTGAGTAGATCTTTGTGGAGGTTGGTTAGATAGAAGTTGTAGATGTCGTGGTTGGATTATTTGTGCTGGAGGAAGTACAATATTTGGTTGTTGAGTTGATCGAGGATATTGAATAAATGTTGCTTCTTATTGTTGTATATACTGTTGTTGATATTGTTGAAGGGGAGAATATTGTTTTTGATATGGCTATTAAGGATATGGTGCTTGATATGGATGTTGGGGATTATAGGGAGGATGATTTCCATAAGTAGTTCCTCTATTGAAATGGTTGGTTTTGGGCATGTTAAGGAGGCCATGCTTGCCAAAGTAAAAGAGCATTCCAAATGTTTTGTATAGGATTTGAATTATAATATTGAGGAAGTTGCTAAGTAAAATTTCGAAGCATACCTACTACTCTTGGTTTCCAAGGCCTTCTAGGTGCAACATAATATAAAGATTCCACTACTTCAATTTCTCCTTTGTATATTGCTTTCAAGTCTGGTAGCATTGAACAATTTCTAGTTGCATGCTTTTCTGCACAGAAGCCACAAAGTTGAATATTATTTAATGGGCATGCTCTCAATGGATGTTTTTTCCTACACTTAGGAAAAAGAATAGACAATAATTCATTTTCTCTTTTTGTCTCTTCTTAAATTTTAATGTTTATCTTTGAGCCAAGTGTACTTAAGAGATTAGTTGTAAAATTCTCTATCAAATTTCCAAATTGTTCCTTGGTAGCACTGTCTATGGTTGACTTAATGATTTTGGAAAGATTATCTCTTTGTCCTTTGCTGAGTTTAGCTATTCCCTTAGAATACTTCCTACATAACTTAGATATTTGTGTAAAAGGTAAGTAAGAAATATCACACGCTCCCATAAGATTAAGTGCATAAGTATATTCATTTCTAATTTCTTTTAAGAAAATTGTGCAAATGGTGTATGGGTTTAGTGCATTTTGTTTAGATTTATGAAGACTATAAAAAAGGATTTCCAAATAGTTTTCTACACTTTCTTCCTCTTGTTGGGACATCTTGAAGATATCCTCCTTAGGGTCTTTGGGCCTACAATATGGTTGATACATATTAATTTTTTTCCTCATTTCTTCCCAATAAATACTAATACGTTCTTCCAAACCCATAAACCATTTTAAGGCAACTCCTTTTAAGGTAGCTGGAAATAAACAATTTTTTTGTGCATCATTTTTGTATCCATAAGTGTGACACAAAATGAAAAAACAAAAAAAATAAAGCATATGGATCTTTAGTTGGCATACCATAAAAAACTAGAAGTACAAATGGTGGGATATTTACTAAATAATGTTGTTGCATCGAAAATGGGAAATCCAAAGGTGACCATTTTCTAACTTGTGCTTCAGATCCTTCTCCTCTCTCAACTCTTCTTTCTGCTCCTTTGTTAGATTCTCTTTGATCATGATATACTTTGCTTTTATTTCTCTTTATCTTTTTGTTACTGTTGCTCTTTCTCTTGCTACCCTTTCTCTTTCTCATGTAATTGCGACATTTATATTGAGTTCTTGCTCCTCATGTTCTACCATATCTTCCTCCCAAGGAAACCAAGATTCCTTAGTCCAATCCTCGATGTTTGCTTATGATGTTCTACTAAATGAGTTTATTTGAATTTTTTCTTCACTTGATATTTCTATAACCAATCATGTTTATTGAGTGGATTTACCTGGTTGTAATTGTCCTTCTCTTGATTTTTCTACAATTATCAATTTTTCATGCACCACTTCAATTCTTGGAGTTAAATTAATAGTGCAGTGGGGGGCGGGGGTTGGGGTTTGTTTCTTTAACTACAATATCTTTCCTAATTTTAATAAATCAACATTTATTATTCCTAGGCCTAATTAGTATATTGATATAAACATGATAATGATTCATGAAAACCCACTAAAGTGAATGCACAAGTACTTACCTCTTGTTTTATTGCTTTCATTCCTCATTCTAAATGCTTATATAAAAACAATGAAAAAACAAAGTAAACTATAAAAAACTAAAAACTAATTCTACGTGCACTTCCTCAATGTTGGGTGCGTGTTATATTCTTTCCACGACTAGCAGACCCAAAGATGATGGCAAGACCTGCCCATGGTTTTGATGCGTAGGTTTTCCACATTGTTTTGGGCATGATGGTTTTCTACCCATGCTATTTTGAGATCCAGTCAAGGGAACTATGGTTATGTTCTAATCCGTGGTTAATGGATTGGGGTTTGTGAATGCTTCGACATGTATATATATTTATTGTAACATTGAAAGGAATATATTGAAAAATCAATTTGGTAGTCCCGAATTTGGGATCTAGGGGAAAAACTTATGTATATTTGTTTTATGTTCTTGCCATTGTATGTTTTTCTATTTTAAGAATTTGTTTGCAGGTAATTTCTATACAGGGTTAAAACCTACATTTGGTATCAGAGTTGTTTCGGCTTCAAGGAGATGACTTTGTTAATGAAGGGTTTTGGTTGAGCTTAAGGTAGACCCTGTTTAGAGGGAGATCTACAAGATCGATTCTTGCGGTGAAAGAAGATGGAGAACAATGAAAAGATAGAGATGTAGAAATTCAATGGACAAAGTTTTGAGTTGTGGAAGCTCAATATGGAGGATCTATTGGTGGATAAAGATCAGTGGATCACGGTAGATCCGAGTAATAAATCAACGACAATGTTAGTAGAACACTGAGTGAAGTTGGATCAGAAGGAAAAGAGCACAATACGATTGTGTATCTCAGATTCGATATTGTTGAATGTATTAAGGGGAGCTATGACGAAGGCTTTGTGGTAAAAGTTAAGGACTTTGTACTAATCTAAGTCTATGGTGAACAAACTGTTCCTGCGGAAAAATTGTATAACCTGAGGATGAAGGATGGAGACTCGGTAACAGAGCATTTGAACACCTTTAATACTTGGGTTGCCAGCTATTATATGTTGATATAAAAATTTTAGATGAAGATAAGTGCATTGATTTGTTTTGTTCACTACTAGATTCGTGGGATAGTCTGGTTGTTGCTTGATCCAAATTTAAATAGGAACAAAACAAATTACAGATATAACCATAAATATAGAGATGTAGCAGAAATAACACTTCATTTAATTAATATCAAATACTGAAGTACGCTTACAAATAGAATGGAAAGAAGACTAGCTCAGGCGATGATAGCTTATCTCTGGGAAGAGATGCGGCTACTACATGCCTCTGAAGTGAGTTACAATGAGGCTCAAGGGCATTTTTATTATTGAACAATAAGATAAAACCCTAAACAACCAAAACCCTAACCCAAAGAGATGTAACACCCATAGTTTTTTGGCCCCGTTGGGGTTAGTTGGGCAGCTAGCTTCCCGGGGTCATAAATTGGTCATATTATCTCAGTTTGACGCTTATCATACCTCGTTGGAAAGATCTCCCTGAGGAATAAAGCTACTGACGTGATTTCCATAGCAATCATCAAAGAAATTTTTCCAAACAAAGTCGATTAGGGCCTTAAAATGGCTCTGGAATTTTAAGACCCAAAAAACTGCCAAAAATAGTAAAATATGCTACAATTAAGGAAACAGATGAAACTGACTGGGGGGTCTAGGTGGAATAGGCGGGTGGCCACCAATATCCACCTGGATGATTGTTATAGGTAGCAATACAACTACCTTGAAGTTTGATGAAATAGTCACATCCTTGTTGTCGAAGGAGATGAGATGGAAAAATATGGAGAGCTAGAATGGAGATTCCTTGTCTGTATGAGGACGGTCCCAGAAAAAAAAAAAAAAATGTAAGTCCTTGAGTGGGAGATCTAAATATAGGTGGGGATATAAATCTCCATGAAAACCTATAAAGGTGTGTTGGAAATGCAGAAAGGAAGGGCACTACAAAAATGAATGTAGATCTAAAGCTCCTGAGAAAGGAAAGGGGTATGATGATGCTTGTTCAACGGAGGTGAAAACCACCTCAAATGAAGGTGGGGATGTATACTTTGATTCTTCTTCAAGTAAACATGTAGATCATGAGGCATCGTTGATTGACTCAAGTGCATCCTTTCACTACACTCCCCATAGGGAGTGGTTCTGCGAGTACAAGAAATATGATGGTGGTGATGTTTTCTTAGGGGATGACACGAAGTATAGAATCATCAGAAGTGGAAAAGTAAAGATGAAGTTGTAAGGTGAAGGGACTAAAACAATTCCCAGTGTTCTTCATATTCTTGCATTGGCAAGAAATCTGATTTTTTTAAGCAAGATGGATGATGTAGGTGTAAAAATAGTGTTCGAGAAAGATACCTGCAAGATGGTTCGGGGAGCACTGGTATTGATGCGTGGAGTTAAAATTGGAAATATGTACAAGCTTTTAGGTAGCACTATTATTGATGGGTGCAACAGTGCTGTGGTTCCTGGAAGTTTAATTGCTATCTGTATTTTGATTTTTGTGAACATTGTACATATGGAAGAAGAATTGGGTGAGTTTCCCCTCTGGTGCTAAGAGGGCGAAAGGGATATTAGAGATTTTGCATAGTAATGTGTTTGGACCTATTTTGATTCCATCACTGGGTAAGTCTATGTACAATGTCTCATTTATAGATGAATTCTCAAGGAATACATGGATATATTTCCTCAGGAATAAATTTGAAGTCTTGGACAAGTTTAAAGAATGTAAGGCTTTGGTGGAAAATCAGACAAGGAAGAATATCAACATGTTGAGGACAAATAATGGTGGAGAGTTTTGCAAGAAGTAATTTGAAGAGTTTTGTAAGAAGTGTGGTATAGTACAAAAAAAATACTACTTCATAAACTCCTAAAAAAAATGTAGTTGTAGAAAGAATGAACAGGACATTGATGGAAAAGGAAAGATGCATGCTTAGTGGTGCTAGGTTAGAACAAAAATTCTAGGCAGAGGTGGTGGAGATTGTATGTTACTCGGTTAACAAATAACCTTCATCAACGTTGGAGGATACGACTCCACATGAGGTATGGAGTGGTAAGAAACCATATCTTTCACATCTGAGGGTATTTGGCTGTGATGCATATGTACATGTTCCAAAGGAGAAAATAACCAAGTTGGATAGTAAATCTGAAAGGTACATCTTTATTGGGTATAAGGATGGTTTAAAAGGTTATAATATTTGGAACCTAGAAACAAGGAAGGTTGTGTATAGACGAGATGTGGTGTTTAGAGGGGTGAAATATGTTATTAAACATGAAGTTCTACCACAGGAACCTCAGAAGATAGAGTTTGAGGTAAAGGAAGAAGAACAAGAATCAAAAGAGGAGGAGCAACAAAATCTAGTTTTGAGAAGATCAGTTCGAGAAAGAAGGAAACCAGAAAGATATAGTCCATTTGATTTATGTTCAATTTTTTCTTTATCTATTACTGATGATGATCCCATAACTATTAGGGAGGTAATATATTTAGAGGATGAAAAACTCTGGAAAGAGGCATGGTTGATGAAATGGAATCTTTGGACAAAAATAAGGCTTGGGATCTGGTTGAGTTATCAGCTGGAAGGAAACCAAATGGAAACAAATGGGTGTTTAAGAAGAATATGAATGCAAAAGGCAAGGTGGAGAGATACAAAGTTAGGTTAGTAGCAAAAGGTTATTCCCAGGTGTTGGGAATTGATTTCGATGATATTTTTTCTCCTGTATCCAAGCTAGCTTCTATTAGATTACTTTTATTTGTTGCAACTCCTTTTGATTTTGAGGTAGAACAAATGGATGTGAAGACAACATTTCTTCACAGGGATCTGGAAGAAGATATCTACATGAAGCAACCCGAAGGCTTTGCGGTGAAGGGTATGAAAGAACTGATATGCATGTTAAAAATGTCAATGTATGGGTTAAAACAATCACGAAGCATGTGGTATCAGAAACTTGATACATATATACGGGGACTTGGATTCACAAGAAGAAAAACGAATCAACGTGTATATTTTAAATTAATTGGTGACCATGTTATTTATTTGGTATTTTATGTGGATGATATGTTGTTGATTGGAAATGAAAACTACATTATCCAGGATTTAAAGACCCAATTTTCCTTCAAATTCGAGATGAAGGATCTTGGTGATGCAAACTATATTTTGGGCATGGAAATTAAATGAGATTGAGAAAAGAGGAAGCTCTGGTTAAATGAGAGGAAGTATGTCGAGATAACACTGTAGAGGTTTAATATACAAAAATAGTAAACCAGCGAAGGTTCTTACTCCTGTAAGTGTAAAGTTGTTGGACAGTGTCCCAAGACACAAGAAGAGGAAGAGGACATGTCCCGTTTTCCATATGCGAGTGAAGTTGGTAGCCTGATGAATGCAATGTTCTATACTAGACCAAACATTGCACATGTAGTGGGAGTATTGAGAAATTTTATGTCATTGGACAATAATGAAGCTGGTTTTTAGGTATTTGTGTGGCACTATTGATTATGGTTTGTGCTACCAAGGAAGAACACGATTGGATAGAGTTTTGGACATCTGTGGCTTTGTTGATGCAGATTGGGTTGAAGATCTAGATCAAAGAACATCTCCAAGTGGGTATGTGTTTAACCTATCTGGAGGAGCAGTTAGTTGGATGAGAAAGAGACAATCTGTAGTGTCTCTTTCAACTACAAAGGCTGAATACATGGCAGCCACTCATGTAAGCAAGGAATAAGTTTGGTTGTAGAGTTTGTGTTTAAGTATGGGGTTGGTATAATGAGTTATAAATATAGATTGTTATAAATATAGTTTGTGACAACCAAAGTGCAATTTTCTTCACAAAGAGCCTTGCTTATCATTCAAAGAAAAAGCACATTGATTTTTAGTATCATTTTTTGAGAGATATGGTTGAGGACAAAAATATGTTGTTGGTAAAGGTGGACACTTTGAAGAATATTGCAGATGCATTGACAAAGCCTGTGAGCATTGAGAATTTTTCTTGGTGTAGAGAAATAATGGGTGAACCAGTGACTAATCTCTCTTGTGACCCACTGTGTGGAAAGAAAACAATAAGTGGGAGAATTTTGGGTGTGTGTTATATTATTTCCACGACTAGCCCCAATAATAATGTGTTTTTATGCGGACCCAATAATAGTTGGGCAAACCCAAGGATGGGGGGCAGATCTAAAGATGGTGGGCAAACCTACCCATAGTTTTTTGCATTGATTTTTCACACGGTTTTGGGCATGATGGTTTTCTTCCCATGGTATTTTGTAGATCCGGTCAAGGGAACTACAGTTATGTTTTAATCCAGAGTTAATGGATTGGGGTTTATGAATGCTTCCACACAAACACATATATATATATATATATGAACATTGAAAGGGATATAATGAAAAATCAATTTGGTAGTCTTAGTTTCGGGATCCAGGGGAAAATCTCTGTGAATATTTGTTTTATGTTCTTCACAGTTGTATTTTTTTTTTTTTTTTTTTTGTTTAAGAATTCGTTTGCAGGTAATTTTTGTATAGGGTTAAAACCTACATTTGGTATCGGCGTTGCTTCATCTTCAAGGGGATGCCTTCGCTGCTAAGGGGTTTTTCTCGGGCCTGTGGTAGAACTTATTCAGTGGAAGGTCTATGGGATTGATTCTTGTGGTGAAATATGATGGAAAATAGTGGAAATATAGAGTGAGAAATTTAATGGACAAAGTTTTGAGTTGTGGAAGCTCAATATGGAGGATCTGTTGGTGGATAAAGATCAATGGATTGTGGTAGATATGGGTACTAAACTAACAACAATGTTAGCAGAAGACTGGGCGAAGTTGGATCAGAAGGAAAATATCACAATATGGTTGTGTATCTCAAATTCAATATTGTTTAATGTATCAGGGGAAGCTACAAAGAAGGCTTTGTGGGACATGTTAGGGACTTTGTACCAATCTATGTATCTAGAGAACAAACTATTCCTATAGAAAAATATGTATAACTTGAGGATGAAGGATGGAAACTTGGTAATAGAGCACATGAATGCCTTTAATACTGTGGTAAGCCAATTTTTATCTATTGATATAAAAATTTCAGATGAATATAAGTGCATCAGTTTGTTGTGTTCTCTACTAGATTCATGGGATAGTTTGGTTGTTGGTATAGGTAGAAATACAAATACCTTGAAGTTTGATGAAATAGTCTCATCCTTGGAGATCCAGAATGGATATTCCTTTTCTCTACGATCATGGTCCCAAAATAGAAACAAAAATAAGTCCTCGAGTGGGAAATCTAAATCTCCAGGAAAACCTATAAAGGTGTGCTGGAAATGCAGAAAGGAAGGGCACTACAAAAAGGATTGTAGATATAAAGCACCTAAGAAAGGAAAGGGATCTAATGATGCTTCTTCTATATAGGTGAAAACCACCTCAGATGAAGGTCGGGATGTGTACTTGCTTTCTTCTTCAAGTTCACATGTAGATAATGAGGCATGGTTGATTGACTCAGGTGCATCCTTTCACTTCATTCTCCATAGGGAGTGGTTCTATGAGTACGAGAAATATGATGGTGGTGATGTCTTATTAGGGGATGTCAGAAAGGGTAAAATCATCGGACACGAAAAAGTCAAGCTAAAGTTGAAAGGTGGAGGGATTAAAACACTTCCTAGTGTTCTGCATATTCTTGCATTGGCCAGAAATATGCTTTCTGTAAGCAAGATGGATGATGCATGTGTAAAAGAAATGTTTGAGAAAGATACCTACAAGATGATTTAGGGATCACTAGTATTGATGCGGGGAGTTTAGATTGGAACTCTGTACAAGCTTTTGGGTAGCACTTTTATTGATGGGTGCAACAATTCTGTGGTTCCTGTTAGGTTCCTATACCAATAGGTTTCATCTTTCATGATTGACAGTGGAAGGGCTAAATATGTTCATCATTGCATGCTACAAAGGTTCCATATTTTGTGTACATACTAGGAAAATTAAAATAAAAAAAATGAAAAGAGGGTATGCCTTAAAAGAATAATCAAAAGGCAAGAAAATCAATTGGTCAAAAGGATAGTGAAAATGAACCCCAAACTAAAGACCAGGAAAGTGGCCAGTTAAAATACCACTACTATATTTTGGCAATATCATAGTCTGCAAATACTGCTGCTAATCATACTTGATGGATGGCCCAACAGCCTAATCTGGACCATACCATGTTTAAATTGCTTGTTGCAGAGTAGAGAATGATTCCTGTCCAAATAGCTCAAGCTTGGCAGATGACTAGCTAGGTAGAGAAATGAAGGAGCCCAACTGCTTAATCTGGGTCCTTAGAAGAAATAAGGGTAGATTTAGACAGGAGGGCAGTCAAAAGAAAAAGAGAACAATCAGGGTCTGCTAATTCAAGTGCACCCAATTCAAGTGAAGAAAAAATGTTAGGATTGCTAGGTTGGGTAAGTAGTGTAATGTTGCAGAAGTGAAGGGGCCATCACCAGTTGGCTTATCAAGAGAAAGACTCATCCCATTCAGCGTATTGGCACCATGGCAGAGGTTTGATGACATAACAGTGGAAACATGCCTAATTTCCCCCTTTTTCCCAAGCATCATTTATTAACATTCCCAAGGACCTTGGGATCTGCCCAAGTGTCCTGTTTCACTTCATTCCATGACAAAGTACCAAGTCAAACTATGAAGTTCATTTAAGGAAAAGAAGCCACATTTCTTGTGTAAAAATCTTTACTCTCAATTCCACTCATCCTCTATTCCTAAGTTTTACCTCTTAAAGCTTAGCATTTGCCCCTACATATTCACCTCACAATGTCATATTAACAACTACTATATTATTTAGCTCCCTAAGCATTCCCCTTCCCTAATTCTACAAAGATCTATATAAAAGTCCCAAAAAATCTATGTAAATACCCTCCCCCTAGCAATATAGCTATACAGTCATGTCTTGGGGAATATTAATCCATCTGGGGCTAATATTAACCCTTCACCACCCTAAACTATGGGTTTTAATAAAAAACTTTGGTTAAAAATTAAAAATCCATAGTCCCCGCCCTCATAAACCCCTCTTACCCATTCCGCGCTAAAATTTTGGTTTATAATGTTTTTTGAATAAAACATATGAACGGGCGCATATAACTAACCTTAGTCTAACCCTAAGTCTAAACCCCCAGCTCACAATTTTATTTAACTCATTATTTTAATCAGGCGGGTCCTCGTAACCTTAAACCGCCATATCATATTTCCTGCCAGCCGTCCGATCGTGGGCGATGCGATCCAAGGGTGGGCGGTCAATATTGCATAAGAGTAGGCGGAGGTTTAGCGTCCCGGGGATTGGCGGTTTCACCGCCGTACCCCCGCCACGCGTCAATTGCCCAGGCTGTTCGGAGCCCCCCCCCCCCCCCTCTTAACCGCTTACCACTCAAGGGTGCTCGAGGGAAACCACCAAACCGCCTGCGCCCCCCCCCCCCCAAGTGACATCATACCCACGTCACCATGACGTCAGCACCCTCGTCCGCCGCCACTGCTCCACGTTGCCTCCACATCGTCCATTCGCGTCCATGCCCCGCCACCGTGTCACCGCCATGTGGTCACCCATGTCAGCCACCACATCACCCTACCGTACCCGAGACCCACCGATGACGTCATCGCCGAAAAGCGCCAAAAGCACCAAAAGTCCCAAATTTGGATAAAATGTCGTGAAATGACTATTTTATGTCATTTTCATTGGTCGTTTTGGGAGTGCTGTGCATGCGGAATATGTCGTTTTGCTGCCTAAATCGAGAATTTACTCACCCAAGCTGCTGTTGCCCTCAAATTCGACTCAAATTGCTCGCCATTGTTCCAGCTTGACACCTTCGGCACTGTAAAAACCAGGTATTTTCCACAGTCGACCTATTTCACCCCTGTTTGTGCCATTTTTCTCCTAATTTCCTGTAAAAAATCTCTGCAAAGCTCCTCATAGTTGAATTATCTGCTTAAAACTGCCCAAAATCCTGGTAAAGTCCCTGCACTAGCGAAAATCGAAAAAATCCGCGCCCTCTTGCATAATTTACCATTAAAAAGTGATTCAAAAGCCTGAGCCTGCCAACTAGAGTGCATACAACTCTACATTTATCCCTTACAAGAATTCCCTCTGCAAAATCCCAGCTACTTAGCTCAAAACACTCTAGTTTTTTCCAACAGAGTGCCCCACAGTTTATCAACCCTGTGAAAAGTTTTTTTTAAACTCTCAGAACTACTCACTCCCAAACACAAATTTAGTGGGCAGTCTTCAGCCTTCTCACTAATCCTAAGCTCAAGTAATTATCCAGTAAAGTTTAAACATGGCCACTCCATCAGCTCTAGATGTTGCTCCTATTAATCCACCCAACAAGGAGCTTGAAGCTATGCCTCTAGTGGACAATGATTTCCTCATTTCATATTTTGTGGCAGAGAGGAACGACTTGCAGACCTTCTACCAGCTGAGGAACAGTCACTTGAACAACAGTGACATGTATGGCATCTGGGAGTCAAATCTACCTATCTATTTCTTGCCTTCTGTGAATATCTTTCCTGAAATCATTCACCTCTGTGATGAGAATTATGACCAAAAACTCAGAGCTGTTAAGTCTCCATCTGGGAGCATACTCTTTTACATTACTCCTGATTCTATCAATCAGATGCTAAATTTCAAGCAAACCCAGTTGCTCTACCCTTTTTCCATAAAGTACTTGCTGGATGAGGGCTCCAAGCTCTCTAGCATTGAGATTGTTGTAGTTGCCAAAACTTTCATGAGAGCAGACTGCCAACCTACTGGGCCACCTCCTTTCCCATATGCAAATATCAATGAGGTAGGCAAGCTGATTTTGGACATGATATCCTCTGTGCTGGGTTTCTCCACAAATGAACATGTTGATGAAACTGTGTTGGTCCTGTTATCTGCATATAGCCTTGGGAAGCCCCCTGCTATAATATACAACTATGCCAAGTTTATTTCCAACAAGATACATGACCAACTGCTAAGGCTGAACAGGGAAGCAATATTTAAATATTCATCATACATCTATCACCTGTTCATGTACCATTAGACAGATTGCTTCCAGTGCCCTATTAAGAAGCTGGATTCACAGGGTGAGAGGAGGTCTGTCATA
Source organism: Pinus taeda (assembly GCA_000404065.3). Classification (NCBI taxonomy): domain Eukaryota; kingdom Viridiplantae; phylum Streptophyta; class Pinopsida; order Pinales; family Pinaceae; genus Pinus; species Pinus taeda. Next base: position 1,372 of record APFE030286973.1, on the reverse strand, counting down.
TTCTGGTCTTCAGTTTTCCATCAAGCCCAAAACTCTCCCTATTCCTACTGTGAATTCATTGACCAATTTGTCTATCCAGTCACATGCCTCTTGAAAAGAACTCCTCCTGCTAGATTGTCAAAAGATATGCAGAAAATCTTACAACTGTCGAGGAATTACAAAATAGGTGATTGGTATTTATACCAAAATCACACAGTCATCAGGATCTATGGTTGTGAGCTCTGTCCTTACAGGCT
>APFE030286958.1:0-10038 GCA_000404065.3 Pinus taeda | reverse complement strand
ATCTTATAACACAACTAAATTTAGTCATATTTATTTGGTCATCAATTGGTTTTAAACGATGACTAAAATTCGCATATATATGACCTTTAGTAGCTAATTTACAGTATCTTATAACACGACCAACGTTTTGGTCATATTTCTTTGGTCATTAATTGGATTTCTTGAGTGTTCATATAGTAATATATTAAGTTATATTTTTGGTCATTAATTTTGACAATTAATGACTAAACCAATAAAAAATGAATGACCAAATTTATGACTAAATACACTACTAGATGGTAAAATTGAGGAAACCAATTAATGACTAAGCTAAAAATGATTAAAAGTTGGTCGCGTTATAAGATACCATAAATTAGCTACTATTGGTCACCGACTGAAAAATGGTCATTTATATGCAAATTTTAGTTTTTTATTAGTAACTAATTAGCCATTTTGTACTAGTCGCTGAAGCATCACTACGAGGACTTTGTTCACAACTTCAACTTGGCCATTGGCCTGAGGTTAGTACGAGGTTGAGCCATCGTGGCACAAGCCCAACATTGAGGTCAGCTTAGCCATCATGTAATCTCAAAAATGGGAGCCATGGTCGGTGACAATGGCTTGAGGCACCCCAAGCCTAGAAATAACATGATTCAATAGGAGTTGAGTTGCCATTTTACTGTCCGCAGAGTATGTAGGCATCACTTCGACCCATTTGGTGAAATAGTCCACAACAATGATAATATACCCATGCCCCCCAGAAAAACGAGGGTTACAGGTCATATAGTTGATTCCCCATTTGGAGAAAGGACCAACTGTAATAACAAGGTGTAGGTGAGCGAGTGGGGCATGCATCTTTTGTTGGTAAATTTGGCATTCATGACAATTGCGAACAGCAAGGATGCAATCCTTGAAGATGGAGGGCTAGAAATAACCAATGCAAAGGATTTTTTGAGTAATAGCATGTCCAGACATACCACATGCCCCAGAATGGAAGTCATTCAAAACTCTCTCAGCCTCCTCGAGAGTAAGACATCATCAAAGAACTAAATCGACACCGACACAGTATAATGTATCTCCAATAATATGGTAGGGTTGGGATTGATGTTGAACGCGTCAACGATCATCCTAAGTCAACATAGACCGAAATTTGGACGTCTAGAGATACACTATGATATCATTGTACCACGGGTCAAGGGTGCTAATAAGGAAAAGAGTCTTGTCTAGGAGATTCTCATTAGCACTAGCAGGAAGAGACGCAAAAGGAAGGGAGAAAATTAACTCGATGAAAACCAATTATTTCTTAGATTTGATAGTAGTGAACACCAAATCAAATTCTTGGAGGATAACAATCTACTTCAAATATTCCCCCCCCAGAAATTGACGAGTCAGGATGTAGGTCATGGGGTTGCATTCCGAAATCACAATGGTAGTGCGTAAGAGAATGTAGTGCCAAAAGTGTTGAACATCCTATACGACAACCAAATCCAACTTCTCAACATGAGCATAACGTGTCTCAGTGTTGAGGATGTTGTGACTGAGGTAATAAATAACATGTTCATTTCCTTCATTATCGTCATGTACTAGTACCATGATGATAGTACTAGAGGATGCAGCTAGATAAAGGAAGTAATCACGATGATAGTTCGGGGGATGCAACAAAGGAGCATTAATGAGGACAGTCTTTAGGTCATCGAAAGACTTTTGAGTGACCTCATCCTAGACAAATGGGGTTCCTTGCTTGAGCAATGAAGGTGGAGGGGGTAAATTAACTAGGGCCTCAACTTTAAGATGATCAAGGCAAATGCATTCCTTAGAGACAATAAAGCCAAGTACTTGTCCAGATTCGATGTAGAAGATACATTTATGCAGATTCTACCGAATGTTATAGTGTCTACAACGAAGGAAAATTTGACGGAGATGATCAAGGTGATCATGGCACTTACGAGAATGAGTAGGAAGGTCATCCACGTAAGGCTGAACGATGTTTCGAATGTCATGGAACACATAAGGCATCGCTCTCTGAAATGTAGCCCCAACATTCTTAAGGCCAAAAGGGAGATTTTTGTACGTAAAAGTACCCCAAGGGTAGATAAAGGCTGTCTTTTCTTGGTATGTCAGTGCAATGTTAATTTGGTTGTAATCGGAAAAACTGTCTATAAAGGAAAATATTTCACTCCCAGCGCATTCGTCAATGATCTAATCAATGAAGGGAGTGGGATAGTTGTCTTTCGGACAGGCACGATTGAGATCACGGTAATCAATGAAAACGCGAATAGTACCTTGTTTCTTTGTCACCAGTAAAATATTTGACACCCAATTTGTTAGAGGGATCGGATAAATAAATCCAGCTTTGAGAATTTTTTCAACTTCACCCTTGATGGTGACCACTTTTCTAGGGTGCACTGGGCAAAGAAGTTGGCCAACGGGCTTCACATGAGGGTAAGTCGGTATTTCGTGCACGACTATACTTGGGTAAATGTCGGGAATTTCTTCGTATGACCATGCAAACATATCGTTGAACTCTTGGAACAAATGAGTATAGAGCTTGATCTCATCTAGAGAACAAGTTACCTCGATATGTACATTTTCAATGATACCAGGCTTGACAGGAATATCAATTGGCATCATTTGGGTAATGTTACCCATGTTTCCTTCTAATCAAACTTCATGAGCCATGATCAACGTCTGAAGTGGTAGGGAGGGGAACTGAGAAGAGAACTCCTTGAGACAAGTAGACATGACTGTCAGGCTAGGCAGGAATGGGGAACGATGATGAGTGTCATTTAAGGTGTTTCCTCCAGAGACATTACTTCCATGATACTCCCATTAGAAAGAAAAGTCTCAGCTAAGGGATCAGGAGATTCCAAAGCACCAAGCCATGGGGATTGAGAATATGAATCGAGAGGTGTCCTCGACACAGAAATATCAGAGGATATATAACTTGAGGCTAAAATAATTTCCACATAATTGATTTCGACCAAACTTAGTGGCATAACCTCACCCCATGTATCAACAAGATCCAGTGAAGGTATGACCCAAGGATCAGATTTGACTGAGATCATGTTGATAGAGGCAACATGAGGAGGTGGGAGCGAAAAAATTCCCATCAAAGTAAGATCTTCAAAAAGCCCTTCCCCCACACTCTCATAAGGAGCACCTGTGTGCTTGACATGCAGAACATTGCCATCGGAGGAGGAAGAGGCAAAGAAGGACAATTAGTCGATTGTGACTGTCTTCCCTTGATGGTGAAAACGAATCACGTGGAATAGGGAGGAGGCTACAACATGCATGGCATGGGTCCAAATCTATCCGAGTAGAAGATTATAATTGAGATTAGCGTCAACGATCTCTACTTCAGCATGTACTGTCTTGCCATCCAAAGTAGTGGCAAGGTTGGGTAGGACATTGAATGGTCGCGAATCACACTCGTCGAAAGCTTCCAAGGTGTTAGGGGACTGGTTCAGATTAGGAGAACTAATTGCCTTCCAACAAGCGACTGACACGATGCAGGTAGAGGCACCTTCATCGATGACGGTCCTATGAATGTTTTTCTCATTGATGATTATCTAAATGAGAAAGGCAATTTGATGAGGAAGACGCAGAACGTGGTTTTCTAAATCAAAACATATAATATTTGAATCGGTAGGATCAATACCTCCAATAGCCTACAGTAATGATTTCCCATGAGACGAGCAACTTTGTAATACCTTGAGAGTAGACATAGATGATGGCGCCTGAGCCAAATCCTCAACAATATTATAGTGCTGAGCAGCTCGAGCATTGGGATTGTACAAGGACTTTCGTAGCACACCTCGAGAAGGTGGTCGAATGATGGAATGAGGGTTTGGTCGCTCTAAATGAAGAGGACCAAAACTTGACGGGGTAGAAGAATAAGGGGTACCTTCTTTTTCTTTCCCTACTATCAGGGCATGAGTTTGATAATATTTTGATATAATAGCCACATTAATGGGTGTACTCATCATGAACACTTGTGAACCTGAGGAAACAAAGGACTGAGGTTGGTCTACCATTTGGGTCTGCTGGGACGGAAACAACTCTTTTAGGACAATTGGGGTCCCTTTGAGCAAACGAATAACTTTACATCCTCTAGGATAATCCTTAGTATAATGATCTTCCTCACAAATGAGGCATTGATACTTAGGCTTCCATTGAGAAGCATCACTAGTAGAGGACTTAGGACGACCCTATTTTGGGGCATCGGCTTTACCCTTGCCTTTTCTTTTTTTCTTACCTTTCGAGGATTTTTCCTCTGCAGTAGACTAAATAGCATGTACCTATGAGGTTTTACCAGGGCTAGATGGATTACGAGAAGACTCATTCGAAGTAGTGTTGGAGATCGACTTCTGTTTGGAAGAATATTTTGTAGGGTTCTAAGTCACTGAACCAATTACTCCATCAATAGGAGGGCCAGCGGGAGAGTTATATGTCATCAAATCAGATGATGGTCTAGGCGCATCTGGTAACACATCATATAACGTTCCAGACTGTGAATAAAAAAGGTCTAGATACTGGGCATGTGCGATGGCTTGTTCCTCATTAACACATCCTCCCATAGCTATGTCCTCAACAATTTTGTTGACGAAGGATTTGGTGAACCATTCGATCAACAACTGATCAACAATATCAAACTTAATCAGGTGATGCCTACACCTCTATTCATGGATATGATCAGAGATATGGGTCGCAGTGTCTTGCTTGAGCAACATTAGCAGATGGGTGTTAGTTTCATAGACCGACAATTGGAAATGTGTGAGAAAGGCCATGGCATGAGTGTTAAAGTCATGATAGGTATTCTGAGGGAGCTCGATATACCACTTGCCTTAGCTCATGTAAGAGTTCATTGGAAAAAACAAAGACGAATGGAATCATCAACGTAGGAATTCGAGGAGCACAAGAGGTGATATGTCATCACGTGGGCTTGAGGGTCCTCTTTTTCTTTTCCTTCAAACTTTGAACAATCAATCAAAATATTGGAAGGGACCGAAGGCCAGCATGGAAAATGAAGAATTGGATCTTTCATAAGTCGTTACACATCTAGAAACTCTAGTGTAGCCAAGAACGACAATTGAGTATTAAAAGTCATTGGAGGTCGATAAGAGGGTCCAACCGGAGGAGCCCATCCCTGCTGGTAAGGATTTTGTCCCCATAGTGGATGGTTTTGTCCATATGGTATTTGAATTTGTCCCCAATATCGGTTTCCTTGCTCGTAGGGAGGATTTTGACCTTGAAAACCTTGAAACTCTCTAGCCATAGGTTGTTGAAAAGCAACATACTGGTTAAAAGGCTGTTGAGCCTATTGACCTTGGACATATGGATGTTGCACCTTTTGTCCTTGGACATACGGGTTTTGAACCTGTTGCCCTTGGACATAAGGATTTAAGACCTACTACCTTTGGACAAAAGGATTTTGAACCTGTTGCCCTTGGACATTAGGATTTTGGGCCTGCTGCTACAAGAATTGACCCTGACCTTGTCCTTGCAAGGGTTGACCCTGTTGATATGAGTATAAGGGTTTTTGCTGCCCGGGTTGGCTTTGCTGCTATAAGGGTTAACCTTGCTGCAGCAAAGTTTGTCCCTGTGGCTGCAGACGTTGGCCTTGTGAATTCATAGGATGGGAGGTTTGTTGAACATACTACATCTACGACTGCATGGTTTGCTACAATTGTTGCAAGGGTTGACCCTGCAACTATTACAGTTCTCCTTGTTGCAGCATCACTCGTCCCTGCTGCTACATGGATGGCCCCGGTTGTAACAAAGGTTTCCTTTGTTGCTGCAGAGGCTATCCTTGCTGCTGAAAGGGTACTTGAACAGTTCCCGAATTGATACCTTGAAAATTTCTGAATTGTATCTAGCTATAGCCATCGGGAATGGTGGATGGACCAAGCTGAACATATTATCCAGGGTGAAGGGTGTAAGCCAGATTGACCATTCCTTGGGAACCATATGGAACATAAGGAGTTTCGTACTAAACCTGAGCCTCATAAGGCTACTGATACTAGAAATTTCTTGACCCAGATGGACCAATGAGATTTTGGACCTGTTGGTACTGGACATTGCTTGTTCTAGCAGGACCAGTAGGGTTTTGAATAGCACCAGGGGAAGGTTGGTTCATCCCAACCATGTGAGCTTGTGAGCCGCTCACGTTGGTTATGCCTAACACCATAGAAACATTCAGATTCTACCCCCAGGCCGCACAACCTGTCTACTTACTGGAGGGATTAACAAACTTAGAGAGACATGACTTGAGACCGTCGGTTGAACCAGACGGGTTACTTGGACCGATGAGAAAATAGGATTCAAATTGGTAGGTTGTACTGGGATTGAAGTAACTGCAGAAATCACCATCTGTTGGGAGGTCGGTTCTGAAGGAATGGACCTATGGTAGGCATAGTACCAAATGCCCAAATAGGGTTATGATAAAGCGATGAGGCACTAGGTGTACTTGAGAGAAACTGTGCTAAAGTCACATAATTAGGTGGAAAATCTCGATAAACACTAATGGGAATGCTTCTCGTGTAGGGAAAACCTTCAGGTGGAAAAGGATATTCTTCCTCTTCGACAGTGTATGGAGTGGAGACCTTCGAGTGAGCTGGAGAGGAAACTTAAATTTCGCCTTTAGATTTGATAGGTGGAAACAAGTGATGACGATGGCCAAAGATGTTCCAGAGTGCATGGTTGCTACGGTGATATCACAATAGGATTGAACGAAGGATGCAGAGGACAAACAACCAGTTCAAGCTGACCTTTAATAGTCGTCAAACTCTCAAGAGTCTAGACAGGATTGTTCAAAGAATCCAGGCCAATATCAGAAAGTGACCTAGTATCCAAGGGAGGTGGAGGACGAGATGACAAAGGTTAAAGACTCAGAACAATTTCGAGTTCAACACCTTAGTCCTCAAGTTACTGCAGTGATTTAGGAAATGACTCCTTTGACAATCTTTTAGATGGAGGAGAGGAAGAGGAACTAGGTGAACCAGATGGTTCAACCACGATGACTTCATCTCAAATAATAGGAAAAGAGAGATAAATTTTGAGGCTTTAAAATGTACTTTAAGGAATACTCATGATTTGGTCTAGAAACGACTAACAGGGATGTTATGAGATTGTGGGCAGCAATTTTTTAAGACGCATAAACAAACTGGTGCTCCTTCATGTTTTAAGACTCGAGAAAGAAACAAAGATGACTCTATCACTTTCATTTTGAAACGAGCTCAAAAGGACAAGCGCTCAGATGGTCTTTTAAGTTTAATGAGTCAAAAATATCAAATGAGTACTGAGGATGATCTAGGTAAAAAGGACTACCAAGTAACCGTGAACTGCAGAATACCTCCTGGCTATTAGATATTATTAAAATGATTAATTTTTTTAATAGTTAATAAATTACAAAATTAAAATTAATTAAATTCTTTTAATAGTTACTAAGAATTAAAATCAATTTAATTATATATATATAGATATTATATAAGGATTAAAAATAATTAATTCAATCTAAAAATATATATTTATTTAATTAATAAAAAATTATGAAATTATCTATATATATTATTAACAGGTAAAAATAATTTAAATTTAAGTCAGATATCAAAAACATACCATATTATTATATATATATATATAGATTAGGTGTAAATAAATTTATATTATTTCTCTAAAATTATGAAATTAAAAAGTTATAATTTTATTAAATTATAATAACAAGGATAAAAAATATTTATTTTTAATATTGAATTAAATTAAATAAATAATAGTCAAATAAATATTTATAATTTTTTCATTTATATTTATAATTGAAAGTATTAAATTTTATTAAAATAATTTTTTTAATTGCAATAAAGACAATTCCACAAGATGGTAAGAAAAAAAATGAGACCTTTCTAATGAACACTAAATTATACAACACATTGTCCATTTTTAAAGTGGCATAACCATGATATTTCCATAAACGAGACACACCAAAGGAGCGAACCGATAATGTAAAAGTAACCACAAGTACATGTAGATCCGGAAGAGAAGAACAGACATGGAATGCTTCTCATAGCACCCTCAAGTATGAGCCTCGCTCGCCATAAGATCTGTAATTGGATGGTCATCAATGTACTCATATATCCAAAGTGACTAATACTAAAAATACCAAAACCAATACCTAAACTGACATAAAAAATTTCATGAATGACATGGACATGATAGTGAAAATAGGAAGTCATGGACATACATAATACCAGAAATGTTGAGCATCTCAATACTACAAACAATCCAAAGGTACCATCTCGAGTCCGGTAGCCATGACTAATCAAAAATGAATAACACTGAAATTACCTTAAATTTATAGAAATATAATTCAAATTTCTCCATGACAATGTAATCCCAAAACACGCACCAGTAACCTTCACACTAATCTGATTAACCAAACCAAGTTGAAATCGTCATAATGAAACCATACCTCGAGATGGATGACCAAAATTGAAGCAAAAATAAGAAGACCAGTGAAAGTTAATCCTAATTAGAGAAGATAATTGTCAAGTATTGTGCATTGTCCATTGGAGGATTAGTGTGATCACCAAGCAAATCAGTGAGGTCACCTAAAGCTGAATTCAACACAAGAAAACTTTCAACCCTGGTTAATAATGAATCCATAATATAAACATAATTGTTTATTCATGAGCATTTGTTTAGTGTCTTCAAGTGAAAAAAATACATTATAATTCTCGAACTACTTAATCCTTAAAAATTAAATGCAACAAGGTATCCATTTGTTAGTGAAGAGCTAAGAAATTCAAGAAATGAAGCCTAAGTTTCCTGAATCTACCAAGAACAGGGACCCTAGTAATATCTTCACCAACAATATTTGAATCTGAGTGATATGGATGGTCAATAGACTCTAACTCCAACAAGAGAATTTCCTTTTTCACTTCTAAGGGAATCACATTGAAAAAAGTCTCAACTAAATCATAAGTAAAAGAACGAATACATTTATGATCAACAATACCCAAGTCGCCCCCTTATGCTCAACATTCTCTCATTAGGAGGCATAACCACAATGACAAAATAACAAATAGGACCACTCAAAGACCCTCTACCCGCTAAGCAAGATGAAGAAAAAAACATTGATCTTGAAACCCTGACTAAAATATTAGTAGGTCGTGACCCACTAGCCACAGCAGAGGACTAAACCCCAACAAATTATCAAATTCCCCACAACAAAAAGACATAAAACATTATAATCCCCAATACCTTATTAGAGATATTGACACAAACAAAGGACAAGAGAAAAATCAATACTCTTACCAAGAGCAAGGGTGAATCCAATGCTTAAAAAACTCAGAAACACTAGCAAGGCGAAAGCAAACACTACCATATATAACCTCTACTTTGCAAAGTTGAAGGATAATGATAATGACATACATATGCAACCAACGAAAACAACCTAAAGCAAAGATACCCTAATTGATAAAACTATGACCTATGTAGAGATAACAAGCTCCCAACCTTTGACATAATTCAGAACCAAAAAATGGGAGAGAAGTAACTCCAAACTTGCTACCGAAGGCCTAGACTCAAATCGAAGTAGAAACCCAGACTTTGCAACCACACAACAATAAACACAACACAATGTGGACTCAATTCGAATGAAAAACCCAAACAATACATCCATGCAACAAGAAACAACACACAACAACCATAAAAGAATCCAAAGGAAGGAGGTCGAGGATAACTCCTCACCTCCAATCCCACAGTTCACGTACTTTGGCCACCCTAGTGTCATTAACATGCATTTAAAATGATGAGGCTGATATCGTTCAAACCCAAAACCATCAAATGGTGATTGCCATGCCTCACCCAAATTGTGACACATGTTATCTATTCTGCATTTCATACAACGAAACTCCCTATCTACCCACATAACGACACCATCGGAGAAAATAAACTATAAAATTAAAACAAATATTAGTAAAAATGTAATATGAAAACTATTTATATATTTTTAAATTTTTTATATTAACATATTTTGATATTCTAAAAATTATTATTTATGCA
>APFE030286933.1:0-12610 GCA_000404065.3 Pinus taeda | reverse complement strand
TACTGCAACAAGATATAAAAGGAAGTCTTTGCTATAATCAGGTGGACTCAACAAAGGAGAAGAGGTGAATGTTTCTTCAAAGCATCAAAGGAGCATTACATGAATTAATCCCATACAAATGTGATCCCTTTCTTAAGTAATCTGATAAATCCTTTTGTGATCTCAGCATAATTGGCTATAAATCTCCTTAAGAGATTGGATTTTCCTTGGAGACTTTGAAGTTGATGTATAGAGGATGGGGTAGGAAAATAAATTATTGCCTCAACCTTGAAGGGATCTACATGAATCCCCTCAGTTGACATGATGAATCCCAATAACCGACCGGATGTGACTACGAAAAAACACTTATTCAGATTCAACTGGATTTTATAAAAACGACATCATTCAAAAATCAATCGAAGATATTTAGGATGATTTATTCTCTTTCAAGAATGAACAGCTAAGTCATCCAAATAAGTTTTGATAACATGTTTGAGATTGTGAAAAGAATATGACATGGCCTGCTGAAAAGTAGCTCCATCATTTTTGAGACCAAAATGCATATTTTAATACACAAATGTACCGCAGGGGAAAAATAAATGTTTTGTTATGTTAATCTTCTGGACGGATAGTAATTTGATTATAACGGGAAAATTTGTCCATAAATGAGAAAATTTCATTACCCTCACATTCATCAATAATATGACTAAAAAAGGGATTGGGGTAATTATCCTTAAGAAAAGCTTTAATTAGGTCCCCAAAGTCAATGCATACATGGATCGTTCCTTGCTTTTTATCTACAGGGATTGGATTAGAGACCCACTTAATTAAAGGAATGGGGTATATGAAACCCGCCTTGAGCAAATTTTCAACCTCATCTTTGATAACTATTGCTTTTCTAGGGTTTACCGGTTGGAGTTTCTAATGAATATGTTTTGAATTTTCATAAGTCATGATCTCATGCTAGACTATAGATGGATCTATCCCCTGCATTTCCTGATAATACCAAGCGATCACATCTCGAAACTCTTTAAAGACATTGGTATAAGTCTGAATTTATTCAAGGGAACAGTCAGCTCCAATGAAGACATTTTCAATAATGTTGGGATTCCTAGACATGTTCACTGGAATAATTTGTGAAATGACAAACATGTTACCATCGGCAAAAAACTATGGTGGAGCCAAAGGATTTAAAACTACATGAACATCACTTGTAGATGAAGAACTGGAAAAACTTCATTCTACTTCTCACAAATGAGGGAGAAAATATGATCGATGATGCAAATCATTCCAAGGTCTTTCAACGCCCAACATTACTTCTAGAATTTATTCCTCAGATGGCAAGAAAATATCTAAGAAATCCAGAGCAGAAGTGGGATCTAGAGTCTAGGTCGGAGCCACATCCCCATCTAACTCCTCTAGTGAATAAGGAGTACGATTGGATTCTACAGTGTTAACAATAGACTGATAAGAAATTTTAGCTATAGACATACGATAGACAATTCCACCTACTTGCCCCTTGTTACACAGAAATTTGTCACCATCCCTGTTACCCCTTCTCCCGCACCTTGGAGGACTCATTCCAGGACCTGTGAGAAGTGACATGACCTGCAAACACTTGCATTGCATTCCCCTGAGTATGAACTTCATTTGCCCTGAAGACATCTCCTGCAAAAACCCCATAAAAACAACCCTTTTTCCATTGGCGGAGTTTCACTGTGCAGCACTCGCGCCAATGGGGGAAATCCTCGCCAGTTGGCGCTCTCTCCCAGAGTCACACTCTCACCAGCCAAAATGGGTGATGTTTTTTAACAAACCAACAGCCGAAGATTCATCCTAACCAACTCCTGAACTGAATCTATCCTGAGTTGGGTAGTTTGGCTTCAAATCTCCATAGAGGGGAAGTGGTTTGCCACTTCTCATGGAAGCTTCTTAGTGATAAAACCAATCCCATGAATATTGTGGATGATCCCAACTCCCCCTCTTCCATCTATAAAAGCTTGTCCATTTTCCTTAGGCAAGCTAGTTCCAGAGCTCCAGAGATTGAGAATTGTCAAGTTCATGCTGCAAGAAGCCTTCTTCATACCCATAAGGCTAAATCTAAGTAAGGAGATTCTTGTCTAATAACCAAGGAAAGAGAAGCTTGTTCCCATTCCCAACAAGCTTTGTAAGACATGTGTTGGTGATCACCCAGCCAAAGGAGGATTTGACATCAGAACTATGGTTTTATTTTTATTTGTTTATCATTAATAGACGACTATTGTTATGGTTCCACTCTTATTGTTCTTTGTGATAATGATGAGTTATATCCTTTCTGACTGATATATAGTTGCATCTATTGGATTTTATGCTTGTGTTTATGTCATTCTTTGTATGTGTAGGTGTCCATTCACTGAGATTGTGGGGATCGTGACTGGCTGGAGCAAAGGAATAGGAGCGTCAACTCTTCTACAAGCACTAGGGTTGGAATCCAGGTAGGCCCTCGTCATCGGTCTTTAATTTGCAATTAGGAACTTGCATGATAGTGTTGTATGATTGTTGCTAGTCCCAATTTGGGCTAGTAGGGTTCGCCTCTGTCCACAAAGGGGATTTATCTCCACAACAATTTGGCGACTCCACTGGGGAGTTAGCTTTTTGTCTTGTTTTTTGATTTGTAAACTTTAGACGGAGCCTGAAGTATAGCCAGATAGCCTTCGAAACACTATTACTCTGCATTAGCAAAGTAGATCAACGCCACTTCAGTCCATCTCCGGTTTGGTTTACAAACTGAACAACTTGGAACTTGCCTTGTTTCTTGGTTGTTTCTTGGTTTTTCCTGCTTGGTTAGCCTTCTAGGTTAAGTTCTTGTGCTGCTTCATGTCCCTTGGTGTACCTGGTTACTCTTGGCCTAGCTTTGGATTGCTTGTTTTTTACTTTTGCATAGCGAACTTGACTAGCGCGCTTTTATAGCGTTACAGTCATGCTAGTTGGCGCTAGTTGCTCATTGACAACCCACGCCAATCGCTAAAAGGCTCTAGTTGCAGCATGACAGTCGCGCCAGGCCTGAGAACTTTTGAAGTTTGCTTGGTTCTGAGCCTCCTGAGGTTTGTTTTTGTTTTCGGTACCTTTTTTTGACTACTTGAGTGTGTTGGAGTCTTGTTTGAATGGCTTTGATCTATACCCTTTGGGTGTTTACCTTTTTCCATCGATTTCACATTTCTAGCCCTAAGGCATCTAGTGGCTTTGTGTGTCGAGCCTTCCTCAGGTGTTTTTGGTCTTCTATTGGTCCAGTCGACTCTCTAATCGCTCCCTTGCACTTGTTTGGTGGTTGTAAATCATTTTATTGCGTGATTTGGGTGACTTGCTTCATTTTCACTTGAATTCCGCTTTGTTTTGCTTTGAGCCTAGATTACACGTCTCATTGATGTCTTTGAGACTTTTCTTGTTCTTTGAAGGTTTGCTTTGTGGTTTAGGGATATGAATGTGCTTGTATTGAGTGGAATTTGTTTGTTATCATTTCTCAAAGTTTGTTTAGTGCATTTTGCCATCAACACAAAAGGAAAAATATCTTTTGCTTTGAATTAGTTAATGAGAATTAGAGCTCTTCATTGTGATTAGTGATTAGTGATCTTGAAGAAAAGTTTGTTAATTTCCATTAGCTGCATTAGAGAGATTCTTTTTTGTTTTGTGATCATTTCATTTGTGTGAAAGCTCTCAAATCCTCCTTTGGCTGGGTGATCAACAACACTTGTCTTGCAAAGCTTGTTGGGAATGGCAACAAGCCTCTCTCTCCTTGGTTATTAGACAAGAATATCCTTACTTAGATTTAGCCTTATGGGTATGAAGAAGGCTTCTTGCAGCTTGAACTTGACAATTCTCAATCTTTGGAGCTCTGGAACTAGCTTGCCTAAGGAAAATGGACAAGGTTTTATAGATGGAAGAGGGGGAGTTGGGATCATCCACAATATTCATGGGATTGGCTTTATCACTAAGAAGCTTCCATGAGAGGTGGAAAACCACTTCCCCTCTATGGAGATTCGAAGCCAAACCACCCAACTCAAGATAGATTTAGTCCAGGAGTTGGTTAGGATGAATCTTCGGTTGTTGGTTTGTTAAAAAACATCACCCATTTTGGTTGGCGTGAGTGCGACTCTGTGATAGAGCACCAACTGGCGCACCCTCTTTGGAGTATTTCCCCCATTGGCATGAGTGTTGTACAACGAAACGCGCCAATGGAAAAGGGATGTTTTTATGAGTTTTTTGCATGAGATGTCTTCGGGGAAAATGAAGTTCATACTTAGGGGAATACAATGCAAGTGTTTGCAGGTCATGTCACTTCTCACAGGTCCCGGAATGAGTCTTCCAAGATGCGGGGGAAGGGGTAACAGGGACGGTGACAAATTGTTGTGTAACACCCCTCATCTAATGTAGTGTTAGAAGAGGGTAAGGGTCAAGGATCTGAAAATAATGAGTTCTAAAGAACTCTCTTCTTGAAGATGCCTTGGAGGATGAAATAACATTAATTCTAGCTATAGGAGCGGGAAAATGAAAGGTACCCATTAAGGAAGAGTAAATTCCAACTCCTAATCTCTCTATAGGCTTCTAGGGATTCTTCTCTAATGGAACAGTAGATTCAGAAGATTCATGGGAGTCACCTGGAGAATAATCCATTTGATCAACCTTTACGATTCTCCCTTCACGAGGAAAACAAAGGATGTGAAATAATGATGATACAATAACATCCATCTCATAAATCCAATTTATACCTAAAATGATATTGTAATCCAAATTTGCATCAACTATCTCTACTTCAATATTTACAACCTTACCCCCAACACAAATGGGAAAGGCTGGAATAATCCCATGCGGTCTATGAGAATGACCATCAAATGTTGTTAATAGAGTAGGTGAAGGAACAACTTGAGGTGATCCAATAGCCTTCCAACATAATATGGACATTACACATGTGGAAGCTCCCTCATAACTATAGTTCGAAAGATATTAGTATTCCAATATGCAGACTTGATTTAAAAATACACATGTGGAAGCTCCCTCATCAACTACAGTTCGAAAGATATTAGTATTCCAATATGTAGACTTGATTTAAAAATCCATATGATGTGGGAGTCTCTTCTTGATGTTTGCCATAGAAAATGTAAGCACAAGAGATTTTTTTTGATTAACTTCTCTGATCGCTGTGAGGAATGAACTCCTTTATGTGGGGCACAACTCGAGTACCTCTAACTCCTACATAGCACAAGGTCTCTAAGCCAGATCTTCTACAATAGAAGAGTTCTAGGCTACCTTAGCATCACTGTTAATGGTCGAGCATTTTGCAGAGCCTTTCGACATTTGAGGCATAGACTCAGCTACGGGCCTCTCGATATGTAGTGGCTCTGAATAATCAAGAGTAGACTTAGCCTTTGATTATTCAGGTTCACCATAAGCATGTGACCATGTAGTGACGTCAATATGTGAACTCATCATGCAAACATTTAATGCATTTTCCCGTTCGTGGTTGCCACTAGTTGGGCTACTAGTACTTGAATTCATGCCAACAAGCAATTGTTGCTCTTGGGGAAAGGGTTAGTTAGCACAACCTAAGAAGTAGAATACCCCTATTGAACCAACAAGTAGTGAGCATCTTAAATCTTAGGGAAAATATGAGTCAAATGATCACCATTACATAACTTGCATGGAAACTTTAATTTCCGCTTAGACTCTTTTTTACCCCCTGCATCATCATTACTAGGTTTGTTTTCATTACCCTTCCCATCCTGATTATTTTTCATAACACGTCCTTTATTCTTCCCATTAGATTGTTGGTTTCCATTGCAGTTAGAAGTTTGAACGACATTTATAGATGAAGGTGGAGAAGGCATAGGCATCGATGGCGATGCCTATATAGAAGAAGCAATTTGTAAATACAACTGGGGCAATTGATCTAGCAGGTTGGTCATGTTAGTACCAATCGATTTGACTAGCCTGTCTACATGGGGACCTGGCTTCAGCTTGGCTAAATCAACCTTGGACTTAGGAGCATCGAGAAAATTTTTCTAAAGAACCCCAAATTGAGAATATATAATTTCTAGTTGCTTGGCTCTCAAAATAGCCTGCTCTTCAGTGAATACACCGGAGAGCGATACATCCTTAGAGATCTAGGGTTGTAAATATTTAAGAAACAATTCAGGAAGGAATTCTTCTGGAATATCCACTTTAATGAGCCTCTTCCTTCTCCTCCATTCCTGGATATGATCTGAAATGTTGGTTGCCTGGCCCTGGTGGAAATTAGCTAATAACTTAGTTCTATCATCATAATGAACAAGAAACTGAAAATGGTTTAAAGATATAGTAGCCAAATCACTTAACGAAGTGAAGGTGCCCCCTGGGAGTTCAATGTACCATTTAGTTGTGTTCCTAGTTAGGGTGCATTGAAATAATCTCAAACTTATTGAATCATCTATCAGGGAGTTTGATGAACACCATAAGTGGAAAGTGGTTATATGGTCACCTCGATATTCATTAGTCTTCCCTTCGAATTTGGGTATATCTGACAAAAGTTTGGTTGGAACCGGAGGCCAGGCTGGGTTATATCTAATTAGATCATTAGTTAATTTGGATAGATCTGGCAAGTTTAACATTGTCAGGAAATGTAAGCACGGAGGACCCTAAGGATTCCACCTGGTCTAGGCAGAATTTCCAATGTTCTAAAAAGAATACCCTAGATTTGTTAAGGCACCAGGTTGGCTGAAGTAATTTGTAGAAAAATCTAAACCATAAGGAGAATCCTGTGGCCTTGAAAAAAATCAAAGTTTGTCCAACTCCCACAAAAACGTTTCCATATCCAGCGAAATTGCCCCATAGAGAGGTGTTGAATGGAGCAGAGAGCCCTTGGTACGGGTTCCATGCATGAGCATAGGGATAAAACTCTTGAATGAAGTCACAGAGGAATATGACATATTCCCATGTTGGTCAAAAGAGAATTGATTCCCAGCTGCAAGTCTGCTAACATCAAGGTTAGTCCATCCTTGGAAAAGATTATAAATTTGACCCGTGGAGAGAAAAGGTATTGATCCTAAGGATGGGTTAGAATGTGGTATATGACCACTCTCAAAAGGGAAACCGTGAAAAGAAACTGACCCACTTGCCATGGAAGTCATAGACATGGAAGTAGCTCATGGAAAACTTAACGAAACTAAAGGAATTACACTGGTGGGCATTCCAAAGGGGAAAGAACGAGTGCCAACTCTTGAATATGGAATGGAGGTAGAGCCAAAAATTGCAGTGCTAAGAGTGATTGAAGGTATGGAAATCATACCTCCTCCTTGTACTCATAAAGGAGTTTTCATACTAGTAGCGCTCATGGCGGAAGCCATGCTCCCAGCAGTGTCATCGAAGGAAAAGATCAAAATAGACCTGCACTCGAAGGCCTGTGGGTCGTAGTCTCGACACATAATAAAATGTTTGAATGAATGGGAGGAAGAGGAGAATTAGGAGTCAAAGGAGACTCTGTAAGTTCTTCTACCTCCATAACGTCTTCCAACTGGAAGATAAATCTAAAAATGACTGGAGTGTTCCTCTCCAACTCTCTACTTATACCAGGTCTATTCTATGAATCAATAACTTCAATTGGACGATCAATCTCCATTGCGCCTACTACCACTAACTAGAAATCATCGCAAAATTTCTCCTACTTCTAGAAGAAGGCTCAACACTCGTAGGTAAAAGCCCACGAAGCCTCCTAGACCGATGAACTGGTCAATCAACCACTTTTAATTATTTTTAAGAGAACTAATTTAAAGATTCAAAAAATTTATAAACATAGGCTTACTAGGAGAAAAGAGCACTCTCTAAAAAAGTCCATAAAGATATAGTCAATCAAACTTCTTTCAAATATTTCTTCTCTGGGTGATGAGGACCAAACACCAAAATACAAGAAAATGAAAATCAAGGACGTTCTGAAAATAGTCTAAGATAATTATGGCTGAGGCATACTAGTGAAGGTAATAGAAATAGTTACACTAACCTCTAGACAAAATCCTTTGTGAGTGCAAGCACCCAAGCTTCACAAGGTTACCCTCCCTAAGTACTAATGAATGTGATGTAATGTCTGCTTTAGGGGCCATGGGATTCCCCTCTATAGCCACCTATGTCATCCCTAGTAATAGAAACTATGGGAACTAGTTCGTATCAAAATCCAGGTGGAACAATCTCGGGGTAGGATCCAACAAGTAGGAGAGGGGGTATCTCTCTTCCTTGTCTTCATTCTCCCTCGTGCTTGACTCACAGTCACAGGGATTTCCTAGTCTTTCTAACGACACTATATTTCACTCATTATTCAACTTCTATGTTTGATAGTGTGAGTGGCCTTGGAGAGTTAACTCTCCATGCACCTATTCCAAGGCCCTAAAGAACTTAAAATTGTTGGTGTTGTTAATGAAAAATTCAAAAAATTCTAGTTCTTCTTATTTAAGTGCTTGAATTTAGAGGGTTGTTCTTTAAGTCAAAGGTACAATGAGAGTGAAGCTTATGGTGTTTTCAATGCAAGAGAAATCAATAGAAGCTTAACTATATGTATGCAGTTTTTTTCTTTCGATGAAAAGGGATTTCTTCTTGGTTCTACACAAAACTTATATAAGAAAAATATTATTTTGCTTTTCTTTTTCATAAACACTTGACACACACTCAAATTGTAACAAAAAGGATAAAAATGATTATGGTGCAAACTAACCTAATGCAAACTTAATTGATGATGCAAAATCCTATGAATACTCATATAATAAGAAAATGTGTTTCTTTACAAGATCAATAAGCCAACTTGAAAATAAAGAGGGTAAAAATTCACAAGTTCTCAAAAGCAAAACAAAAGAAACCAAAAAGCAAAAACTTGAAAAGAAAAAGAAGGGAAAAATCTATGTTTTTTTCTTTTTCTTTTAAAAACCCAAAGAATTTTTTTGAGGTCACAAAAAGACTACTAAATTTAAAAGATCAAGAAACAAGCAAAAAGGAGTCCCTGAACTTCACAAGTTATGCAACTCATCAATAAAATGAAACATGAAATGAGAAAGGACTACAAACTTGCACAAACTCATTTGAATAATAACAAAAAAGAAGCTTCAGCAAACTGATAGAATGTCAAGAAGGACACGTAAGGTTGCCAAAAAGACACTCAAAAACCATAAAAAAACAAAATAGGTCAACCAAAAGGGAAAGAAAAGTATAGCAATATAAAGTTTGGGTTATAAATGAAACTGAAACCAATTTCTTGTTCAAGAAATCTAGAACAACAAATAACTTCTTAATAGAAGCCCTGAACCCAAAATGCAAACTAAAACCTTACTAAAAAATAAATCCTAGGTTAACTAGGTTTTTCATCGAGAAGAAGATTCGAAATTGAAAACTTGCAGGAGAACAGAGTTCTACTGATAGTGAATGACTAGAAAATAGAAAAATTCACCTGGAAACAGACTTAACTAGGAAAAATATTTTGAAAAATCACCTCAAAATTAGGTATATGCGACTGTGTAAATGCACAGAGGCATGCACACACATTTTAAACATAGGAAATTCACGTATAGATGAGTCTATTTGAGGAAACAAGCATGTATACACTACTGTATCCCTAGAAAATGCATATAGAAAGCTTCATTAAGAAAAAAAAATCAAGGCTTGATCCAAAAGATCAGACTTGATGACTGGGAAGCCAATAAGTTAGTGACACTATAAAAACAAGACATCAAGAAAAAAAACCATGATCAAGAACAAACAACCCAAACTAGGAAAAACAAGAATGGTTTCCCCAATTGAGTCATATTCTCTTGCGAGTGGAAACACCCTAGGGTCTTGGGTTGAAAAAACCAACAGAGAGGAGGGCATATAGCATAAACAAATAGGCAGAAAAATAGGCTAAATTCTTAAACTACTAAAGTAGGAAGAAGTGTTATTACCCGAAGGTCCTATGTTCGACGTCAATCCTGCATGGTCCAAACCCTCTTCTCCTTCCAATTCCTTTAGAACTCGTAACTTATCCAATAAAAGTGCATACAACAATAGTAATAGAAGGCATGTTCATGATATAGGTTTTAAGTCATACAAGCAAGTGAGAAAATGAGTGTTAACATAAGATTCATAAGAAAATCATAACATATATTAATTCATAAACACAATAAATATTAGGAACAGAACAAAATTTCTTTATTGATGTAAGCTAAACGAAATCTAGAAAACTACAACCTGAGTCTTCCTCTAGCTCCAAGTAGAACAGTCCTCTGGAACTGTCCTGCCCAGGCCTCAACAGTCTTCCTCCATTGATACACACAAGGATGTGATAAAAGGGATGAAGGACATCTCAAAGAAGGAAGCAAAGGTTTCCTATAACTTGGGAGTGCAGGAGGCACAAAGATTTATTCATGCTTGATTAGAGATGTAATCAACTATAATATCAATGTCTAATCTCTTCTCTCACTAGGCCTTGCCATGGATGTTTATTTATACTTCTCCAAATTAGCTTTTTAGTTGGGAAAGAGTTGGGCCATGGGCTACAATAGGTGAGTAACAGGTAAAACCCATAATCTGCACCTGAACCTAAGAAGATTATTTATTTATTAGTGTTTTAACACATATATTTAGGTTGTGTATAGACTTACTTTTGTCTATATTCTTTTTATAGAAGGAAAAATAGCATATGGGAAGCAAAACACTGTTTTTGAGAATTTGGACCAAGTCTGGAAAGGAAGTGTTGCCCTAGGCCATAACCAGAGCATCAAATATACCAAGAGTGGTAAATGGTGCTATAAAAGAACCATCCAATTACTGGATATATGCTAGTAAGGAATGGGAGTTCCACTGAGCACCTCTAGGAGTGAGGGCCACATACCCATTCTAGAGACTTTTGATTGACCATGCAACCTAAAGAGGGACCTAAAAGAAAATTATCATGTTGGGAGTGTGAGTGTGGTAAATAGAAGGATAAAATTGATTAGTGGAGGGGGAATATGTAAGGGGGTGGGGGACAATGTGCATTCTAGTGGACCAGTGGAATCTGTGAGTAGAAAATAAAGCCACACATATGGCTAAAAGTGTAACTCTCGTACGGGGTGATAGAACCCTCTAAGTTATAGAAAACGTGTGTTGATTTTATAAACTTACCTATATTGGACATGGAAAAATACCTTCAATCTAAGCCAAAGGACAAAATAATTGTGTGAACAGTTGATGTTAATTTAACATGTAAGTCACTACGAAAAAAGAAGGATTAAGGGAAAACTAGATCAATGAAGGAATATCATTTTCTTGTGCAAGCCCATAGTGGCCATAATGTGAATGTTAATAGGCCTAGACTTCAAAATGTAGAGGTTGAGCATTGATTTCTCATATGTGAAGGAGAGTGGCCTTCATGTCCTCTACCTTGATTTGAATATGTAGAATCCTGAGAGAAGCTTACTCTCAAGGCATCAAATATGGCTCAATGGTGAACGACTACAAAGAAATTGTAGTGTACTTATTCCTATGGTTGGGTGGAGATGTTGTTGACATTCACTTCAAAATTTTTGAAATTTGTAATATGGTACAATTCTTTTTCCTTTGTCATGATTGCCCACATCTCAATTGACCATGAGTTTATTTTTTTTCATCATGAAACCATTTGTTTCTTACTATCTAAGAACAAAAGTGGGAGGACCATAAAGGTTGTTTAAATAGATTTCCATGAATGAATCCCTGCTAATGCATATGTGGATCATTGTAAAACTATCGCATGGTTGAAATAGTTTAAATTAATGTAGGCATAATGTTGAAACCAAAGTGGAAATAACCCAATTATATATATGTTTTCTTGTTGATGATCGAAACATTGCTATATATATATTAGATAATGGAAAATGGTACATGTTCATATATATTAAATGTTTCAAATGTTCTGGGACTCACAATTTTTTTAAGTTCGGGTTATGGATTTGAACCATGCTATAATGGTATGGAACTTGTATGAGATATATGTATTAGGTGTATGTTCGGTGCTATGTTACAATCTGAGTGGTTTGGATAGGTAATATCGTTGAATCATAGCATAACAATATGAAATTTGGGGGAGGCATAGATTAACAAATGTATTGTGGGCCTTATTTTCCTATGCTAGGAGAACTGTATATACTATAAACATGAATGAATTGTATATTTTAATTTTTTTTCTTTATGGTTACTTTGTTGCAAATTAAAAGTGGTTTTCCATAAAGTATGGTTGTATGATGATGTTGTCAGTCCATCAGTGATGTGTAATGATGTTGTGGAATATGTCATGATTGACATGATGAAATATGAGATAATGTTGTATCATCCACTATGTCGAAACATTATTTTCCTCGAAGATGCATAAAATTTGGATATCAATTTGATATGGACCTGCTCCATGCCACTTCCAACTTTAAATGCATTGCCTTGAAACCAACAATTTACCCTGCAAATTTAATGTACTAGTCCTGTTGGATACCTATACCAATAGTTTCATTTTTCATGATTAGATGTCAAAGGTCCAAATATGCTCTGCTTTGGCAAATGCAAAGATCTCATATTTTCCTAAGAAGGCAGTGTCTATATCAGTTTTCATAAGAATTCAATTTTGGATGGATGGTCCAACAGTCTAATCTGGATCATG
>APFE030286916.1:0-41595 GCA_000404065.3 Pinus taeda | reverse complement strand
TCTGATACCACTGATATTACAAAGATAACCATAAATACAGAGATGCGATAACCATAAATAAAGAGATGCAGCGGAAATAACACTTTATTTCATCAATGGAAAATACCGAAATATGCTTACAACCAGAATTGAAATAAACCAGCTAGGACGATGGTAGCTTATCTCTGAGAAGAGATGTGCGGCTACATGTCTCTGAACTGTTCCGAACTTGTGTTACAATGAGGCTCGAAGGCCTATTTATTATTGAGAAACAATGGAAAACCCTTCACATTCCAAAAACCGACCCTTAGAAGATGAAACGCCAAATTGTGGGCCCCGTTTTGGGTAAATTGGTACATCAATTTCCCGGGGTCGTAACTTTGGCATACGATCTCCGTTTGACGCGTATAGCTCATTAGAAAGATCTATTCGAGAACTATCATTGTTGGAACGGCAACACCATGGACCCGTGTTGCCCTTGGATTCCCAAAAAACGTCGTTTAGGGCCTCAAAACGGCTCCGAAGTTCAGGACCCGAAAAACTGCTAAAAATAGTAAGTTGTGCTACAATTAAGGAAACTGAAAATGCTGAAAGAGACAATTGTGGCGGTCCAAATGGGATAGGTGGGTGGCCACCAACATCCACCTGGATCATTCCTCCCCCCTTAGGAAGCAATGGTCCCCATTGCGTTGAGTTCCTCCATCTGCTGAACTTGTCCTGCAATCTCTGATGTGTCCAGTAATGGTGGGAAGGATGGTCGGCAACGGTCCACATTGAACACTTGGTGCAAGCGAAGGAATGGAGGAATGATGTGCGCCAAAGCATTGTTTCCCGTAGCCTTGGTACTGGTGTAAGGACCATGTCGGAGTGGTCTGAGCTTCTGATGGGTTCTGGTAAGGCCTTCTTTCTGTCGATGCAACCAGACTTTGTTGCCCACCTGAAACTTGTGTGGTACCCCTGTGCGTGAGGAGAAGTTGTTCCTGTGTTCTGTCATGACTATATCCCTTTGCTGCTGCTGCTGCGTGGAGGAACCCTTTGCGGGGGTCATGGATGTAGCAACGATCTTCCCCTCATTTTGGGTGTGAACCAGACAGGAAATAAATTCCCTAGTCTGTGATATGAGCTTGCTGCCTTTCTTAGCAATGATCAAAGAGGCGGCGGTAGGTGGGGCTACCTTCGATATCCTGTATAATGAATTATCCAAAGAAATAATGACAGCACGAGGCCTTGACTCATACACAACATGTCACCTCCACAAGTATGGCTGGCCTAATAGTACATCACAATCATCCAGAGGTGTAACACCACACAGTACCTCGTCTATGAATGGTTTGATGCTGTAGGGAAGGCGGAACTGCTGGCGAACTTTGAGATCTCGTCCTTCATGAAGCCACCCAATACTGTACGGCTGCGAGTGTGGTGTAGTCGGTAGGTCCAACCGCTTCACAACCTCTGCTGAAATAAGGTTCTTTTGGCTGCCACTGTCAACAATGACTTGCAGCAGCGAACCCTTCACCCACATCTGAGTGGAAAAGACATTCCCCCTCCTCTGGCTCTTCGGGCTCATTCTTCTGGATCTTGGCAGTGGCAACAGTGGCGCTGGGATCCGCATCAATGATCTGCTTCCCTTTTCCATTCTCCTTGTCGGGGTTTTGGTTCAGGGTCGGAACATGTATCTGATTCGGAAGCCTTCAATTCGGCCACCAATGACTGCTTGGTCCGACACTCACTTGTGTTATGAGTGGGACTCTTGTGGAACTCACACCACTTTCCTGTGTCCTTCTTCGGCTTTGTGGTGTTGTTCTTTTCTTGTGGCTTCGACGGGTTGTCTTGGGTCACCCCGCCTTAGTTTTGTCCTTTGGGCTTCGGATTAGAAGATCCAAAGTCTCGCTTCTTTTGTTTGAACTTTTGCTCGATTTTGACAGCGTATCGGTATGTTGTACCGAGTGAGGAGATGTTCAAGAACTCCATCTCTTCCTGGATGTATCTATGTAGGCAGCCATGGTATTTGAGTACCAGATGCAGCTCAGAATCTTTGATACCCAGCTGTGTGCGAAGGGTATGAAAAATGTTTGTGAACTCTGGCACATCTTGATCTTGTTCCTGCCGCAGTGTGGTCCATTTGATGTATTTGTCCTCATAGCTTTTGACAGGGTAGTACTACTCCTTGATGGCATCCCGGAAGTCATTCCAAGTGGGTGCGGCCGAAAATAGTGAGCCTGTGCTTTCATCCTTCTGATCACAGTAGGTTTCCCACCAGTCCTTGACGTGGGGGGCTACTTTGAGAAGAGCGAAAACAATCTTTTCCCGACTTGAAAATTCATGAACAGAAAAATACCCATCTAGCAGATTTAACCATTTATCCACCGCATCTGCGTCTATTTTACCCTCGAAGATGGGGATTTCAAAATTCACTTGTACCTTAAATGGCGTGGCATTTCCAGAGTAGCTGCTGGAAACCGATGCGTCACCTCTGGGTAGCCACTGAAGGATCTGCGCAAATTTATCCATCATCGCGTTCCTTTGCCGCTCGAGGGCTTCTTCGAGCAAGATTTTGATAGGATCTCTTGCCCCCTCGTCTTTCTTCTCATCCGCCATGGGGGGCTGTCGGGATTTGCAAGGTTAGTCTTGCAAAGGTTCGACCAGTTCAAGCTCTAACTCCTTATATCCCGACCTCGTTGGGGACATGCAAAGAAAAAACAGAGAAAAAGCAAACCGCTCTGATACCACTGATCCAGATTTAAATAGGAACGCAATAAAATATAGAGATAACCATATACACAAAGATGCAGCTGAAGTAATACTTCATTTCATTAATGGAAAATACTGAAATATGGTTACAATCGGAAATAGAAATAAACCCGCTAGGGCAATGGTAGCTTATCTCTGAGAAGAGATGTGTGGCTACGTGCCTCTAAACTGTGTTACAATGAGGCTCGAAGGCCTATTTATTGTTGAGAAACAATGGAAAAACCCTTCACATTCCAAAACCTAACCCTGGAAGACGAAACGCCAAATTGTGGGCCCCGTTTTTGGGTAAGTTGGTACATCAACTTCCTGGGGTCGCGAATTGGTCGTCTTATCTCCGTTTGACGTGCATGATAGCCCGTTGGAAAGATCTCTCCGATGACTATGATGGAAAAGACAATTTTTAGTTAGAAGAATCGCTGGCGGTAGATCTCCCAAAAAAACGTCGTTTAGGGCCTCAAAACGGCTCCGAAAGTTTAGGACCCAAAAAACTGCTAAAAATAGTAAACTGTGCTATAATTAAGGAAACTGAAAGAACTGAAAGAACCACTAGAGGGGATCCACGTGGAATTAGCGGGTGGCCACCAATATCCACCTGGATCACACTCATAGTAAGAAATCTGTCAGTCGAAAACCAAAATGAACATGAGAACTAACTTGCAACATACCTAGGTGAATGATCATGAAGGTTGCACAATTTCGGCTCGGAGGTCGGGATACTGACTGCCAAGACTGCACAAGGCACAGTTTGAGATATTGAGAGATTGAATGACTGCTGGAACTGCACAATGCATAGTCGAGTCAGGCAGTTGGTCACTGGGATTACGAAATGCGCGATTCCAGCTGGGAAATACTACTGGTCGAGGGACAAATTTGCACAAATTTTTGGGCCAAGTAGCCATTGACCTCCGGAAATGTGCATTTCAGTCCAAGAGACTAGTGCTAGGCTAGAATGTACAAATCTAGAGAGGAAGGTGTTCCTTCCTTATCCAGATTGAGCAATGCAGCATTGGTGAAGGTAGAGATAGGGCCAAGGTTGACCCGACTCGCAGACAGGCAACTGAAAGCAAGTAAGTCGATGAAATGCATGGAGAAAGTAAGTGATAATATAAGTGATAAATAGTGCATGAAAAACGTGAATTGAGGATTGAGCAAATATATCAACATGCATGTGGGTGAGGTAGTTCACTGGCTGGGCGAACGTCCATGCAAAATAGTTTCATGCATGCGAGAACAGTGAGATAAAAACAAAAACTGAAACAGAGCTAGGAAAAGCTAGTATACATGTAACGACAATAGGCATTCAAAGAAATCAAGCAAAAAATACTTGTACAAGAGAAAACCAGAAAAGAGACAAAAATGCAGCACAAGGCATGGGAAGTGATCTTACCCCAAAATAGCTGAGTTGAATGTGCCAACTACTCCTAGATGTGATGTGGGATGTTAGGAATACAAGGTGGATGTGAGGAATGAGCCCTGCAACATTCGGTTGATGATTTTTGATAACACCTAGGTTGTGACATGCATGCTACAAATCTAAGGGGAGCGATACTTGGAGGGATGATTCTAAATTACTCCTTGCATGTAACCTCCGTTTGCTAAACATAGATCCTTGAAACAAGGGATGACTTTGCATGCTGCCTTGGGAGAGGCAACCTATGCATGTAAGTCTATTTTAATCGATCACGGAGGGAAATGGTCAATGTAGCTCCACATGCAAGCGACTGCTCGACTACAGGAGAGAAATGCACATTTTTGACTGTCAGCTGGGTTGACTGCCCAAGGGGATTGTGCAATGTTTGGGCCCAGCGGCTGACTGCTGCCCAGATTTGCGCAAATCTTAGGTTGAAATACCTGTTGATGGGAAAAATTGCGAAAATCTTGCTGGGAGTGTTGGCTGGCAGGATTGCGCAATCCTGGGGCCCAGTAGGCTGTCAGAGGGAATTGTGCAATTCCTCAAGGGAATGACTGGTTGCCCTCTAGAAATGTCGAAATTTCACTGGGAAGCTGCTGAGCCTACAACTGGACCAAGTGTGGGTAATCATCCTATGAAGGGAAGAGATCAAACTGTGATCGATAGGTTGCCTTTTTGCAAGAAAGACACTGAAGCTTGAGGACTTGACGAAGCAAGGCAAGTCGTTGTGAAGGTTGGTAGGGAGGCTCCAAAATAGGCGAAGGAAAAAATTTGGAGGGTAGTTGTAGCTGCTACAACATAACGTTATTGCAATTGACCAAAATTAGCAATCCTATAAAAAAATTCCATTCTATTAGAGAACCAAAATTCTTTTAAGCCAAATTAATCCAAATTTTTGATTAGAAACTTGAAACTAGAGAGAAAGGAATTTTAAGATGTTTTTCTAAGAAAAACAAAATCTTGTATATTAAACATTTAAAAGAATCTCAAACATTTTGGATGTGAAAACTTATTTTCGTGTTTAACATTTAATTTTGTCTTAAAATTAATTTCATCTTAATATTTTTTTTTTTTTTTAAATGTCTTAAAATTAAATTTGTAGACAAGGTCGTATTTAACTAGAATTCTAAAATTTTGGAGATGAAGTCACATTTAACTAGACTTTTCATATGAGGTCATATTTTTTTCTAAACTTTTCGTATGAGGTTCACATCGTCATGGTTGAAGGAGCATATGTCATGACAAAGCATAGGACCACTAGTTGGATAAGTAGGAAAGGATGTGTGGCTATGGATAAAAATGATACTATTGAGTAGGAGAAAGAAGCCAAAGAAGGAGAAATATGTTAAGGAAGCAAAGGAATAAATTATTATTTTTATAGAGAATTAGATTTCTTGGGAAAACCGTCAAATAGTTTGGTAGTTTGTTAACTTGTCTAGCTATGGTTCATAACTGTTAAGCAGAGCTTACAGAGACAGAACTTCTCCAAGAGTACTAGTTTCTGTATTTCTCACAGGGCGTCCCATGTCCTTCTCATAGGGTGAGGGCTATGCGAATCCCAAATAATGGAATCGATGAAGGCCATCAAGTGCCATTCTCTGCATTTCTCATAGGGTGAGGGCGGGGAGAATCCCAAATGATGGATTGAGGAAGGTCGTGATGTACTAGTCTCTATATTTGTCACAGAGCAGCCTCTGTATTTTTCATGCAGGGTTAGGGCAAGGAAAATCCCAAATGATGGAGTCAAGGAAGGCCATTAGTTAGGTTATAAGGTAGGCCCTGCAAATGTAACATTAAAATTGCCAAAATGGATTATTAAATTTTCAAAGTATTGTTGGGTAGCATAGGAACTGAGGAACACAAACGCCCTACTTCCGTTTATATATAAATCTATCCCAAGCATAGAAAGACAATCATAGGTATGGGGAAGAGTTGAGGGTTGTAGGTAAATGATAAAACGATGGGCTTGCAACTTTTCATTTTGTTTGATATTATGTCAAGTGTATTTGTGAGAGGATCAGGGTCCATTCCAACAACATTGCGGGGCTCGTTTAAGCTCATGACTATGCCCTTGGTTCCCACTCTGCTCAATGGAAGCGATGATTTTCCCAACAACGACCCTCACCTCATTAAGAGAGTTGCTTCTTGAAAATAATGCTTGCACTTTCAACTACCCCTCAATCCATGTGGGTTTCTTGGATAACAAGTTTGCCTATTTCTCAACCCTAGTTTCATTCATTAATATACCATTAGATAGTTACAATTGATGATGGAGGTTGAGGAGTTGGATGATTTCTCTCAACCATTAGTCATCTGCAATGTTTTCTACCTAAATATTGTCATCTTGAGAAATTCATTTTCATATGTTGAGTTTAAGGGTTTAATAATGTTGTGCAGGCGATGCTCAGATTAGACACAAGGTAATGCCATTGGATCATTACTCAGTTGGTAGTGAAGTGTATCGTGGCACTAAAAGTGGTATACACTTCTTCAAAATTGAAGGGACATCTGTGATCTATAACCAAACATATATAGACAAGGGGCTTTTAAATTACACCTCAGAATTATTCACCATATTCTCGTCAAAGGTGAGAAACGTTGTTACATACATCAATATGGTATCAACTTACTTATGCATAGTTTCAAAAAGTAGTCCTATTTTATTTTTCTGAAGTATGGTTGAAATTTTTTCAACACTATATTGTTGCAATGCATTGGTAGTCATTGCATGAATTTCATTTTTAATCATTGTTTGGTCAATTTAATGTTCTTAAATTGCAATCATAAATTATCGACCAGAGTTGGTAAACTTATGAAGTGCAAGTGCACTATATATGCTAGAAGCCTTTACTTTAGCTTGTAAGATGATGGTTATATTTGTTTTGAGATTTTCGTTGTTATCTAGGTTCCTATTATATTAGAGTTAGATTTATACAAATTAATAAGTGGACGTTAAGATATTGTTAGACTGATCTACCAGGTCATACTTATATTAAGTACCATTCTAAATCATCTTATGTTAATCACTCTACCATTATGAATCTATCCTAAACACCTTGGTGCTATAAAACAAAGTATTAAAATTAAAATGATTCCAAGAGAAAGAAAACGATCATTCAAAAGTTGTCTGCAAAGTATATACAAACTCTAATTTTGAAAAGCATGAAGGTAATCTTCTAACATTGACTACATAATATATACAAGTTTTGATTCTAAAAGCATAAAAATACTGATTATAATTAAGAAAAAAATGCTGAAGAACTAAACCATTAAATGACTGTGAAGAAACTTAAGTTCAAATGAAATAAAGAAATGATAAATGAAATAACAAGATTTAACTGATTTATAACGAAATGATGAAACAACGAAACAAGGAAACTAAACTAGAACGAAGTGCAATAACATAAAGAGATAAAATGAAATAAACTAAACCTCGACTATCTGCAGGGGCCCTCCGCATATAGTAGGTGTAAATCACTCTCACATACACATCGAATAATAGACATCAAATAATAGAAAGTGTTATGTTCCTATACCAATAGGTGTCATAATTTTTGAATGGATGAGGTCAAAACTGTAATATGTACATACCTTTGCTTTCCTACAAATGTTTTCCATATTCAAAAGATCAAAAAAATTAAAAAATGTAAAGAGGGTATGTCTTAAAAGAAAAATCAAAGGACAAAAAAGAAATGAAAAAGGTAAAAAAAGATGAAAAATGAACCACAAGAAAAAGAAAAAGGCCATGAATGTGTGCAAGTCCAAATGCAACTGCCATTTTACTTTTTGAACAATAATCATTATGTGCAACATGTTGGTTATGCCACAATCCATGGTAACAAAACAATATAAACTTGGCTGTTCCATGTTTTGAATTTCATGCTTAAGAGATAGAGATTAAAATCTGACCAAACTATTTAATCTTGGCAGATAAGTAAATAGGTAGAGAAAATAAAAGGGAGATTAGTAGTTCAATCTGAGCTCTTGGATGTAATAAGGATAGATTTAGATAGATTTTTACTGTAAAAGAAAATAAAAATGTTTTGATAAGGGTTTTCCAGCCTAAGTGCACACTAAGAAAGAGTAGAAAAAATGGTAGGAGGAGTAGACGGGTAAGTAGTTGCATGGTTGCAGAATTTTGATGAATGATTAGCTAAGATCATATCATTTACTTCCATCATAAAGTTGCTAAAGTGTGGATGATAATGAAACATTTTCAAAGTCAAATAATTAACTTACCCATTCATTTTACCTCTAATTTCACTAATTTACCATAAGTAAATTTGAAAGTACCTAAAACCTTAAGTTAAAGGGGCTTAGAGCATTTCTCTGATTTTTGGAAGGATCGGACCCTCGGCCCAATAACTTATAAGGTCTAAATACTAAAACCCCCTTACCAAAATTCACTTCTTCCATAATACATTCATTTCATCTAAAAATCCCTTTTCCTAAGGTGAAATCATCATTTTCCTAGGGAAAGTAATTAACCCTACACACAAAACCCCTTTTTCCCACAAAAAACCCACAAAAGACGTATAGCCTAAGTTATGATGTGTAGATGTGGATATAAAAATAAATATCAATACATTATACTTAGCGCATTTTCTTTCCTGCTTTAACTTTTATTATATTTATTTAACTCTCGAAAAGAAAGCCCCCTTTCCCATATGTTAATATCCCGCCCCGATGGTTTGAAATATAAACCTTAGTAGTAAGTTAATTAAACAGATTAACTAATTGATCCACGACTAATTAAGAGTCATAACCCTCTGCCAAAGAAAAAGGGGTTAATTAATCAAACAATGATTAATTAATAACTTCTTCCTCCAATCATATCACCCCCGATGTCATTAAGCTGCCCTAACTCGTAGTTAAAATCCCGTCGGGCCCTGCCATTAACTCCCCAATTGAATCACACCCCCGACTACCGTACGATCTGACCCCTTCAGATACAACGGATGACGCTCATATCGGGCGGCCTCCGAAGGGTGACCTTTACCCGCTCGATGTGAGTGGTTTCACTATTCACCCCGCCGCTACGTGGCGCCCGATGAATGGCATTGGGCAGCCTCCCCCCAAAACCACTTTTCCCAAAAAGTGGTGCGATGAATCCCACTTATCGCCTCCGCTACACGATAAAACATTAGCTCCTCCGGTTGGCGCTAGCTCTCGCTTTCCCATTATACCCACCAATATCATTGAATTTACACATAAAGCCAAAAAACTCATTGTTTTTTTGTTTTTCATCATGAAAAGGATGTTTTGGCTTCAATGCAAAGAATAGAGCACATTTAGCTAAAAACCTGCTACCAACTGTCAACTTTACGAAGCCGCTAAAACTCCAAACTACCTTGCAAACCTGTGCGCTTCCTGCAAACAGTGCACAGTTACCATTTCATTGTTCAAATAGCTGAAACCAAGTATTTACCCCATTTCCACTGAGAAACCCTGTTTCCTTGTCAAACCTGAGCTAAATTACATTCAAAATTATGTAATTTAGTAAACTAAGATGCCTAGCAGTCCTAAAATATGCTGAAATAGACCAATTGTTTCCAATTTCCTTGAAACCCTTTGCCCCATCCTTGAATCCAAAAGAACCAAGGATGGAAGCCCCAACTGCACTGAATGTCATGCCCATTACAACTCCTCACAGGGATTTAGATCACCTTCCCCTTGTAGACAAGGACTTTTAGATTAAAGATACCTTTATCTCTAAATCCCCTTTAAAACTCTTTTGCATGTACAGAGACCAGTAACTGAACCAAGCTGACTACATTGGACTTTGGAAATTAGGTTTGCTTAAGTACCAGTTCCACAAAGTGCATGTATTCCCAGAAATTGTACATTACTGCCACATGAACTATGATCCTATCCAAAGGGTAGTAAGGACCCATGACCAGTCTATTTTGTTTACTGTCATTGCTGAATCCATTAACCAGATGCTTCAATTGTATCTTAAGCTAAAGCCTAACCCCTCTTTCCATTGGAGACATGCTAAATAGATACCCTACACTCACTTCAATCAAACTGGCCCAGTTATTCCAGATTTTTATCAGAGAAGAATAGTATATCCCAAAGGACCCTCCTCCTTATCTATGGACTATGAGATTGTTTGCTTTGGAGTACTACAGGAAAATGATCAATTCATATGAGGTGCACTTTGTAAAAGCCAATAAGAAAGCCCAAGTTAGAATAAAATATCAATTGGGCCCATTCATTTCTAACAATAGAGAAGTAGGAAAGGAGGAAGATGAAATCCTCCAAAGATTGAAACTGAAACAAAGTTTCATGTGGACCTATGATCCCTAAAGCTTCATTTGCAATAGGAGACAAAAGAATAAACTATCTCCTTACATCCACCACAGAATCCTTGAAATTGGACAATATGCTAATAAAACTCAATGGGTGGAAGGCACTTTGATAGATCGAGATAGTACAGAGGTTGTTGTTGATAATGTATTAATGGACTTAGATAGAAGACTTGATGAGGATTCCTTTGTACAAGTTCCAAGAGAGTCTCAGTCTCAGAGACAAGCACAAGGCCACAATGGGAAGAGAGAAGTAGCAGGTCCATCAACATAGGCAAGAACATCAAAGCAACCAGAGCTTTTAGAACAACCAAAATAATCTGAACAACCCAAAATTCAGAGGATCTTACTCAACCTAAAGAAATCATGAGCAATCCTTGTGTTTTGCAGACTCCTCTTAATGAGGAAAGGAATCTTAAAAGAGACAGAGAGGAAGCCACTCCTTCCAGTAGGCCTATTGACCAAACCTATGCTAGGAGGCAGAGGTTAAATCCATATGCAGAGCAAGAATACATCGAGGAAACAACAGGGATTTCAGTGGCAGAGAGGACAGAAAGCAAGCACAACACTCCTTCAGGAGGGACACAAGAACCTTCCACCTTTCAAACTCAAATGTTAGAAAAATCGCTGGCGGTAGATTTCTCAAAAAAAAGTCGTTTAGGGCCTCAAAACGGCTCCGAAAGTTTAGGACCCAAAAAACTGCTAAAAATAGTAAACTGTGCTATAATTAAGGAAACTGAAAGAACTAAAAGAAGCACTAGAGGGGATCCACGTGGAATTAGCGGGTGGCCACCAATATCCACCTGGATCACACTCATAGTAAGAAATCTGTCAGTCGAAAACCAAAATGAACATGAGAACTAACTTGCAACATACCTGGGTGAATGATCATGAAGGTTGCACAATTTCGGCTGGGAGGTCGGGATACTGACTGCCAAGACTGCACAAGGCACAGTTTGAGATGTTGAGAGATTGAATGACTACTGGAACTGCCCAATGCACAGTTTAAGATGTTGAGAGATTGACTGACTGCTGGAACTGCCCAATGCACAGTCGAGTCAGGCAGTTGGTCGTTGGGATTACGAAATGCGCGATTCCAGCTGGGAAAGACTACTAGTCGAGGGACAAATTTGCACAAATTTTTGGGTCAAGTAGCCATTGACCTCCGGAAATGTGAAATTCAGTCCAAGAGACTAGTGCTAGGCTAGAATGTACAAATCTAGAGAGGAAGGTGTTCCTTCCTTATCCAGATTGAGCAATGCAGCCTTGGTGAAGGCAGAGACAGGGCCAAGGTCTCGCAGACAGGCAACTGAAAGCAAGTAAGTCGATGAAATGCATGGAGACAGTAAGTGATAATATAAGTGATAAATAGTGCATGAAAAACATGAATTGAGGATTGAGCAAATAGATCAACATGCATGTGGGTGAGGCAGTTCACTGGCTGGGCAAACGTCCATGCAAAATAGTTTCATGCATGTGAGAACAGTGAGATAAAAACAAAAACTGAAACAGAGCTAGGAAAAGCTAGTATACATGTAACGACAATATGCATTCAAAGAAATCAAGCAAAAAATACTCGTACAAGAGAAAACCGGAAAAGAGACAAAAATGCAGCACAAGGCATGGGAAGTGATCTTACCACAAAATAGTTGAGTTGAATGTGCCAACTACTCCTAGATGTGATGTGGGATGTTAAGAATACAAGGTGGATGTGAGGAATGAGCCCTGCAACATTCGGTTGATGATTTTTAATAACACCTAGGTTGTGACATGCATGCTACAAATCTAAGGGGAGCGATACTTGGAGGGATGATTCTAAATTACTCCTTGCATGTAACCTCCGACTGCTAAACATAGATCCTTGAAACAAGGGATGAATTTGCATGCTACCTTGGGAGAGGCAACCTATGCATGTAAGTCTATTTTACTCGATCCCGGAGGGAAATGGTCAATGTAGCTCCACATGCAAGCGACTACTCGACTACAGGAGAGAAATGCACATTTTTGACTGTCAGCTGGGTTGACTTCCCAAGGGGATTGTGCAATGTTTGGGCCCAGCGGCTGACTGCTGCCTAGATTTGCGCAAATCTTAGGTTGAAATACTTGTTGATGGGAAAAATTGCGAAAATCTTGCTGGGAGGGTTGGCTGGCAGGATTGCGCAATCCTGGAGCCCAGTAGGCTGTCAGAGGGAATTGTGCAATTCCTTAAGGGAATGACTTGTTGCCCTCTAGAAATGTGCAAATTTCATTGGGAAGCTACTGAGCCTACAACTGGACCAAGTGTGGGTAATCATCCTATGAAGGGAAGAGATCAAACTGTGATCGATAGGTTTCCTTTTTGCAAGAAAGACACTGAAGCTTGAGGACTTGACGAAGCAAGGCAAGTCGTTGTGAAGGTTGGTAGGGAGGCTCCAAAATAGGCGAAGGAAAAAATTTGGAGGGTAGTTGTAGTTGCTACAACATAATGTTATTGCAATTGACCAAAATTAGCAATCCTATAAAAAAAATTCCATTCTATTAGAGAACCAAAATTCTTTTAAGCCAAATTAATCCAAATTTTTGATTAAAAACTTGAAACTAGAGAGAAAGGAATTTTAAGATTTTTTCTAAGAAAAACAAAATCCTGTATATTAAACATTTAAAAGAATCTCAAAAATTTTGGATGTGAAAACTTATTTTCGTGTTTAACATTTAATTTTGTCTTAAAATTAATTTCATCTTAATATTTTTTTTAAATGTCTTAAAATTAAATTTGTAGACAAGGTCATATTTAACTAGAATTCTAAAATTTTGGAGACGAGGTCACATTTAACTAGACTTTTCATATGAGGTCATATTTTTTTCTAAACTTTTCGTATGAGGTTCACATCGTCATGGTTGGAGGAGCATATGTCACGACAAAGCGTAGGTCCACTAGTTGGATAAGTAGGAAAGGATGTGTGGCTATGGATAAAAATGATACTATTGAGTAGGAGAAAGAAGCCAAAGAAGGAGAAATATGTTAAGGAAGCAAAGGAATAAATTATTATTTTTTATAGAGAATTAGATTTCTTGGGAAAACCTTCGAATATTTTGGTAGTTTGTTAACTTGTCTAGCTATGGTTCATAACTGTTAAGCAGAGCTTACAGAGACAGAACTTCTCGATGAGTACTAGTTTCTGTATTTCTCACAAGGCATCCCATGTCCTTCTCACAGGGTGAGGGCTATGCGAATCCCAAATAATGGAATCGATGAAGGCCATCAAGTGCCATTCTCTGCATTTCTCATAGGGTGAGGGTGGGGAGAATCCCAAATGATGGATTGAGGAAGGTCGTGATGTACTAGTCTCTATATTTGTCACAGAGCAGCCTCTGTATTTTTCATGCAGGGTTAGGGCAAGGAAAATCCCAAATGATGGAGTCAAGGAAGGCCATTAGTTAGGTTATAAGGTAGCCCCTGCAAATGTAACATTAAAATTGCCAAAATGGATTATTAAATTTGCAAAGTATTGTTGGGTAGCATAGGAACTGAGGAACACAAATGCCCTACTTCCGTTTATATATAAATCTATCCCAAGCATAGAAAGACAATCATAGGTATGGGGAAGAGTTGAGGGTTGTAGGTAAATGATAAAACAATGGGCTTGCAACTTTTCATTTTGTTTGATATTATGTCAAGTGTATTTGTGAGAGGATCAGGGTCCATTCCAACAACATTGCGGGGCTAGTTTAAGCTCGTGACTATGCCCTTGGTTCCCACTCTGCTCAATGGAAGCGATGATTTTCCCAACAACGAACCTCACCTCATTAAGAGAGTTGCTTCTTGAAAATAATGCTTGCACTTTCAACTACCCCTCAATCCATGTGGGTTTCTTGGATAACAAGTTTGCCTATTTCTCAACCCTAGTTTCATTCATTAATATACCATTAGATAGTTACAATTGATGATGGAGGTTGAGGAGTTGGATGATTTCTCTCAACCATTAGTCATCTGCAATGTTTTCTACCTAAATATTGTCATCTTGAGAAATTCATTTTCATATGTTGAGTTTAAGGGTTTAATAATGTTGTGCAGGCGATGCTCAGATTAGACACAAGGTAATGCCATTGGATCATTACTCAGTTGGTAGTGAAGTGTATCGTGGCACTAGAAGTGTTATACACTTCTTCAAAATTGAAGGGACATCTGTGATCTATAACCAAACATATATAGACAAGGGGCTTTTAAATTACACCTCAGAATTATTCACCATATTCTCGTCAAAGGTGAGAAACGTTGTTACGTACATCAATATGGTATCAATTTACTTATGCGTAGTTTCAAAAAGTAGTCCTATTTTAGTTTTCTGAAGTATGGTTGAAATTTTTTCAACACTATATTGTTGCAATGCATTGGTAGTCATTGCATGAATTTCATTTTTAATCATTGTTTGGTCAATTTAATGTTCTTAAATTGCAATCATAAATTATCGACCAGAGTTGGTAAACTTATGAAGTGCAAGTGCACTATATATGCTAGAAGCCTTTACTTTAGCTTGTAAGATGATGGTTATATTTGTTTTGAGATTTTTTTTGTTATCTAGGTTCCTATTATATTAGAGTTAGATTTATACAAATTAATAAGTGGAGGTTAAGATATTGTTAGACTGATCTACCAGGTCATACTTATATTAAGTATCATTCTAAATCATCTTATGTTAATCACTCTACCATTTTGAATCTATCCTAAACACCTTGGTGCTATAAAACAAAGTATTAAAATTAAAATGATTCCAAGAGCAAGAAAACGATCATTCAAAAGTTGTCTGCAAAGTATATACAAACTCTAATTTTGAAAAGCGTGAAGGTAATCTTCTAACATTGACTACATAATATATACAAGTTTTGATTCTAAAAGCATAAAAATACTGATTGTAATTAAGAAAAAAATGTTGAAGAACTAAACCATTAAATGACTGTGAAGAAACTTAAGTTCAAATGAAATAAAGAAATGATAAATGAAATAACAAGATTTAACTGATTTATAGCGAAATGATGAAACAACGAAACAAGGAAACTAAACTAGAACGAAGTGCAATAACATAAAGAGATAAAATGAAATAAACTAAACGTCGACTATCTGCAGGGGCCCTCCGCATATAGTAGGTGTAAATCACTCTCACATACACATCGAATAATAGACATCAAATAATAGAAAGTGTTATGTTCCTATACCAATAGGTGTCATAATTTTTGAATGGATGAGGTCAAAACTGTAATATGTACATACCTTTGCTTTCCTACAAATGTTTTCCATATTCAAAAGATCAAAAAAATTAAAAAATGTAAAGAGGGTATGTCTTAAAAGAAAAATCAAAGGACAAAAAAGAAATGAAAAAGGTAAAAAAGGATGAAAAATGAACCACAAGAAAAAGAAAAAGGCCATGAATGTGTGCAAGTCCAAATGCAACTGCCATTTTACTTTTTGAACAATAATCATTATGTGCAACATGTTGGTTATGCCACAATCCATGGTAACCAAACAATATAAACTTGGTTGTTCCATGTTTTGAATTTCATGCTTAAGAGATAGAGATTAAAATCTGACCAAACTATTTAATCTTGGCAGATAAGTAAATAGGTAGAGAAAATAAAAAGGAGCTTAGTAGTTCAATCTGAGCTCTTGGATGTAATAAGGATAGATTTAGATAGATTTTTACTGTAAAAGAAAATAAAAATGTTTTGATAAGGGTTTTCCAGCCTAAGTGCACACTAATAAAGAGTAGAAAAAATGGTAGGAGTAAACGGGTAAGTAGTTGCATGGTTGCAGAATTCTGATGAATGATTAGCTAAGATCATATCATTTACTTCCATCATAAAGTTGCTAAAGTGTGGATGATAATGAAACATTTTCAAAGTCAAATAATTAACTTACCCATTCATTTTACCTCTAATTTCACTAATTTACCATAAGTAAAGTTGAAAGTACCTAAAACCTTAAGTTAAAGGGGATTAGAGCATTTTTCTGATTTTTGGAAGGATCGGACCCTCGACCCATTAAATTATAAGGTCTAAATACTAAAACCCCCTTACCAAAATTCACTTCTTCCATAATACATTCATTTCATCTAAAAATCCCTTTTCCTAAGGTGAAATCATCATTTTCCTAGGGAAAGTAATTAACCCTACACACAAAACCCCTTTTTCCCACAAAAAACCCATAAAAGACGTATTGCCTAAGTTATGATGTGTAGATGTGAATATAAAAATAAATATCAATACATTATACTTAGCGCATTTTCTTTCCTGCTTTAACTTTTATTATATTTATTTAACTCTCGAAAAGAAAGCCCCCTTTCCCATATGTTAATATCCCGCCCCGATGGTTTGAAATATAAACCTTAGTAGTAAGTTAATTAAACAGATTAACTAATTGATCCACGACTAATTAAGAGTCATAACCCTCTGCCAAAGAAAAAGGGGTTAATTAATCAAACAATGATTAATTAATAACTTCTTCCTCCAATCATATCACCCCCGATGTCATTAAGCTTCCCTAACTCGTAGTTAAAATCCCGTCGGGCCCCGCCATTAACTCCCCAATTGAATCACACCCCCGACTACCGTACGATCTGACCCCTTCAGATACAATGGATGACGCTCATATCGGGCGGCCTCCGAAGGCTGACCTTTACCCGCCCAATGTGAGTGGTTTCACTATTCACCCCGCCGCTACGTGGCGCCCGATGAATGGCATTGGGTAGCCTCCCCCCAAAACCACTTTTCCCGAAAAGTGGTGCGATGAATCCAACTTATCACCTCCGCTACACGACAAAACATCATCTCCTCCGGTTGGCGCTAGCTCTTGCTTTCCCATTATACCCACCAATATCATTGAATTTACACATAAAGCCAAAAAAATCATTGTTTTTTTGTTTTTCATCGTGAAAAGGATGTTTTGGCTTCAATGCAAAGAACATAGCACATTTAGCTGAAAACCTGCTACCAACTGTCAACTTTACGAAGCCGCTAAAACTCCAGACTACCTTGCAGACCTGTGCGCTTCCTGCAAATAGTGCACAGTTACCATTTCATTGTTCAAATAGCTGAAACCAAGTATTTACCCCATTTCCACTGAGAAACCCTGTTTCCTTGTCAAACCTGAGCTAAATTACATTCAAAATTATGTAATTTAGTAAACTAAGATGCCTAGCAGTCCTGAAATATGCTGAAATAGACCAATTGTTTCTAATTTCCTTGAAACCCTTTGCCCCATCCTTGAATCCAAAAGAACCAAGGATGGAAGCCCCAACTGCACTGAATGTCATGCCCATTACAACTCCTCACAGGGATTTAAATCACCTTCCCCTTGCAGACAAGGACTTTTAGATTAAAGATACCTCTATCTCTAAATCCCCTTTAAAACTCTTTTGCATGTACAGAGACCAGTACCTGAACCAAGCTGACTACATTGGACTTTGGAAATTAGGTTTGCTTAAGTACCAATTCCCCAAAGTGCATGTATTCCCAGAAATTATACATTACTGCCACATGAACTATGATCCTATCCAAAGGGTAGTAAGGACCCCTGACCAGTCTATTTTGTTTACTGTCATTACTGAATCCATTAACCAGATGCTTCAATTGTATCTTAAGCTAAATCCTAACCCCTCTTTCCATTGGAGACATGCTAAATAGATACCCTACACTCACTTCAATCAAACTAGCCCAGTTATTCCAGATTTTTATCAGAGAAGAATAGTATATCCCAAAGGACCCTCCTCCTTATCTATGGAATATGAGCTTGTTTGCTTTGGATTACTACAGGAAAATGATCAATTCATATGAGGTGCACTTTGTAAAAGCCAATAAGAAAGCCCAAGTTAGAATAAAATATCAATTGGGCCCATTCATTTCTAACAATAGAGAAGTAGGAAAGGAGGAAGATGAAATCCTCCAAAGATTGAAACTGAAACAAAGTTTCATGTGGACCTATGATCCCTAAAGCTTCATTTGTAATAGGAGACAAAAGAATAAACTATCTCCTTACATCCACCACAGAATCCTTGAAATTGAACAATATGCTAATAAAACTCAATGGGTGGAAGGCACTTTGATAGATCGAGATAGTACAGAGGTTGTTGTTGATAATGTATTAATGGACTTAGATAGAAGACTTGATGAGGATTCCTTTGTACAAGTTCCAGGAGAGTCTCAGTCTCAGAGACAAGCACAAGGCCACAATGGGCAGAGAGAAGAAGCAGGTCCATCAGCATAGGCAAGAACATCAAAGCAACCAGAGCTTTCAGAACAACCAAAATAATCTAAACAACCCGAAATTCAGAGGATCTTACTCAACCTAAAGAAATCATGAGCAATCCTTGTGTTTTGTAGACTCCTCTTAATGAGGAAAGGAATCTTAAAAGAGACAGAGAGGAAGCCACTCCTTCCAGTAGGCCTATTGACCAAACCTATGCTAAGAGGCAGAGGTTAAATCCATATGCAGAGCAAGAATACATCGAGGAAACAGCAGGGATTTCAGGGGCATAGAGGACAGAAAGCAGGCACAACACTCCTTCAGGAGGGACACAAGAACCTTCCACCTTTCAAACTCAAATGTTAGAAAGGAAACAAAGTGTGGAAGTATCCTCCTTTGGGGCTCCCATAGGACAGAGCCAAGACATCAAAGAAAAATACGAGTAAATCAAGGCAAGGAAAGAAAGGTTGAAGGTGCAAAGCTATGCACATTATCTAAGGATGACTCCAACAAGCCAAACAAGGCTAATGTCAACCTTTGATATAAAAGAAGGGAAAATGCAAATGATCTTTTTGAAGCCAACAATTCAACACCCAAGGTCAATGCAGATTATCTTAAGACAGATTTGAGGTCATTGGAAAGGATATCGATCCTACTGACCAAATTGAGTTGCATAAACAAACCAAAGAAATGGTCTATTCCACATTGACCAACAAAGCCATAGCAACTCACCAACTTCAAAATTCACTGAATAACATCTCAACCTAATTCCAGTTGAAAAAGGCCTCTTCTCAGGCCAATGACACTATAATAAAGTCCTTAGAGGACTTGGTCATAGAGTTGGGACATGATCCCAAGGATGTTAAAGCAGTAGAGAAACTGATAAAGAAAAAAAATGATGACATAGCTGCATTAAAGGAGCAGCTCAAGATTCCTCCTCTTCATCATCCTCAAACAGCTGAAGTTTTGGAAACAGAGGAGGAAGAACTTATGGACCTAGTCCTTAAGTTAAATGACCAATTGAAGGAAACTGAGAAAGAATTCGATAATTTGATACAATTTAAGCAGAGTGAGTTACCACTCCTCAGACTGTAATACCTACAGTTTCCACAGTACTTCCCTCCACCTTGGTAGTTGCCTTAGCACTAACAATTCCACCAGCAACAACATTGCCAGTGACAGGTACTACATCAGGCACAGGTACATCAACCAGCATAGAGACACCAACAGAGAAAACTGCAGAGTTGATCAAGGCCATGGAAGAAATGAGCATCCAGACCACTGAGCTTAAGAAGCTCAAAGAACAAGTGTCAAGTTTAGAAACCAATTGTAAACTTGTACAAATACAACATCAAGAAGAAACTCAGAGGAACCTAAGGATGGAAGAAAGGATAAAAGCCCTTGAGAAGGATTTAACGCTGCAAGAACCATTGGGAGACATGAGAGAAATCCTATGGATCAACATCATTGATTCCATCAATGATGTTTGGTCTTCTATTTAGATTATTTTTTAGCAAACATAATTGGTCAAGATGGCTATAGAGGCAATCCACAAGACAATGGAAGAATTGGGAAATAAACTAGAGGAAGCCAATTAGTTGATCACCTTTTCGAACAGTAAAAATAGATATCAGCTAGATGAATTGGATATAGATGACAGAACAACAACAATCATAGAAATAAAAAAAGTTCTCACCAAAAGGAGCTTAATGCTTAATCTGGAGAAAAGATGTCAAAGCATCCAAACAGACATTGATAGCTTTATGCTAAAGTATGGCATCTTGAGAGAAAAAGGACTCCCCAGTCCTATGGTGATCCATGATAAGTTGATGACTAAGGAAGATTACATTGACAAGTTAAACAAGCTAGCCAAAAGCCAAGCTAGTACTTCAGAGGTGAAATCTTTACCCATTGGAAGGGTGATTTATAATGGCCTGGAGAATATGTTCTATATAGAACATGAAGTCAAGCACTTATTCACAAGCAAACCAAATCTTTCTAAGTACACAGAAGCCGATGAAATCTACAGGAAAATGATAAGGATGAAGTTACCTAACAGTGAATGGTGGACCAGTTTGACTGATTTACTATAAGTTACTATAGTAAACAAGGTAAAAGGTAACTACCAGGTAAAACAAGTAAGATAGGATCAAATAGCACAGATAAAGAGTATTAGTAGGTCAAAGATGAAATTGATTCCAACACACAATTACAAAGCAACTGTAAGAGCCAAATCCGATTCATAACAACAAGCACAGTCACAATAAAAGGTGCAGCTAGAAGACAGTTCTCCATCTGTCTCTATCTTCGTGTTGAAGATATATTTTGTTTCCTAG
Source organism: Pinus taeda (assembly GCA_000404065.3). Lineage (NCBI taxonomy): Eukaryota > Viridiplantae > Streptophyta > Pinopsida > Pinales > Pinaceae > Pinus > Pinus taeda. The sequence goes on along the minus strand of APFE030286916.1, from coordinate 20,595 downwards.
AATAAGTCTCATATAGTTATGAAATATTTTATATCAATTTTTGTATAAATAATTCACAAATCAATGTAATTAGGGTGGATTAAAATACATTTCTGTAGACATTATTTTTGAGGCAAGGAGCTATTGTACTCAAGACTAGACTGGTTTTACTGGAAATGAAATAAAGCTGAGGACATTTCACTGGATTCTTGTGCACATTTGGAACAAAAAAGTATCATCTTCTCATGTTTAAATATTGTATTATCTTTATGTTATGAAATATTCACATGTGTTTCTTATACAATCTTAAAAGTAGACAAGGAATGATATCATCAGAATTAGCTTAAGTGCTCTCTATTTTAACTATTTGCTTTATTTATGTTTTCTACTAAACTGCCTTGGTTTGGGGATTCTTAATTGCCCGCTCACTTCCATAGTTTATCTCCCTTTGGCCCATAGTACAAGATTCTTCATTTCCCTTTGCTACTAGTCATCCTTCCTTTCTTCATCTTAATCTCGGTTAAGGATTCTTCATTGCCCTTGGCCCTGGTTAAGACTTTCATCCACTTGATCCTGCAGATTTGCTCTTGTTGTGCTAGCCTACCCTGTGGACTCTTACCTCAATAATAGATCAAATCCAGTTAATCTTTCCTGAATGAATCCATAGCCCAATGGCCTAAATATTTTCTTTGCCCATTTGTCTTCTTATTTCCACCACTCAATCAAAACAAAACAACCCTACACAGTAAGAACTAGCCTAAAATCTTATTCAAAGAAAATTTAAATTATAAAGAGAGAGCCCTCTCTGGACTTAGGTCGGCTAGAACTTGAGTCTAAAAGATTGGTTTGTGGTTACCTTAGACTTTTCCTTCTTTTATAACTTCTAAGGAAAAAATCAGAGTGATAACATAGTGGCAACCATACTAGGGATTGAACCCAGAAACTCTAGTTTCGCATACAGAAGATCAAAAGCCTTTTAGATAGAAGCTTAGAAGAATTAACGCTATTCTACTGCCTTCCATTGAAAAGAAGATCAAAAGAATGTATGAAGCTGGGATTATTGCACCTATCAGGTTCTCAGACCGGGTTTACAATTTGGTACCCACAAGAAAGAAAATTGGCGAAATTAGGTTGTGTGTTGACCTTAGGAATTTGAATAAAGTTTCACTTAAAGATAACTATCCTCTTCAGAAAATGGATCACATATTACAAAGGGTAGTAGGTTCCTCCAGAATGTCACTGCTAGATGCGTTCTCCGGTTATAATCAAATCCTAGTCCACCCTGATGATCAGGCAAAGACTGCATTCACTACTCCATGTGGAACTTTCATGTATGTGAAAATGCCATTTGGGTTGAAAAATGCAGGGGCCACCTTTCAAAGAGCAATGGAAATAACCTTTTCTAAATAAATTCACAACTTCCTAGTAATATACCTTGATGACCTCACAGTATTCTCCAAATCAGATCAGCAACACCTGGATCATCTTAGGCAGGTGTTATACGGGAATAGTGTCCACACGGATGCTGCTATTCCAACTAAGATATGTGGCTATCTTAGAAACAAACAATCAAAGTCTATTGTTGATTCCTTTTATGAAAATATATGAGAGGAGAACCAAGAGGGCCAACCTGAGTCTTGCGCTCGATTCCCTCTCCTTTTTGATAGAGTTTTGCTGCTTGCTCTTTGTCTGCTCAGCTTCAAAAGGGACCTGTAGAATCACAGCAACATACTACTATGCAAGAAACAAGGATCTAAATTCACAAATAATGTAGGATCAGATGTACATTAACCATATACGAGCATATATAAACAAGTACACCAAGATATGGAAGGAAACAAGAATAGCTTTATTCAGATAAAAGTAGCAAGAGGATTACAACCATGAGCAGCTCTGACCCAGCATCATCCTCCAACTAAGAAGCCCTTCTTTCACCTCAATCAAAGCAGAATCACCCAACATTGTGAATGTACACAAGAATACTGACAGCACTTCTCTATAGATTACAAAATTCCAGCCCCTGGATCTCTATGATGAGGGATCCATATATAGATGATTACAGGGAGGTGAGTCATATTTTGGGATCTTGATTAGTGTCTTCTCTTTGATAGTTCATGTTTCCACATGGAGAATGAAGATCTCATACTCATCCCTGGTCGAAAATGGAGTGACAAGTGTCAGAGGGGAAGCTTCTAGAAGATTCCATGATCTTCCACCTCGCATTTTGGTCCCTGCCATTTGTCCATTCATGACCATCGCACCCTACAGAGGAGCAAAACAATATGCATCACACCCTCTACATTGGGAAGGTGATATGCATCGCACCCCTGCATGGCGCTTTTAGTATGGTCCAGTTTTGACCATTTATGAGCAGTTTTAAGTGGAGAACTTCTGGGAGATGATGTAATCAGTTGACCTTGTTACTTTAGGCAGTGAAGCAACCCTTTTAGGGACTTAAGAGCCCTGAGTTTATGGACATTTGTGATTGGGGTTGAAGTGCCCAAAAATGTCTATAATAGTTGCCCCCTAAAGCATGAGGTCGTTAATCATTTTTTATGTCGGGTGAAATGCTTTAATATGAGGATCTGAAGTTTTTCTAAGCTGGGAGGTGACCTGTAATAAGATACCATACAATACATCATATGACAACATTTTTTCATGATCTAGCTGAGGCGGGCATTCCCATGCTCAGCTTTATAAACTCATTTTCATGTACATAGCACAGACGATCGTCTATGTGATAGACTGATGATATGGACACATCATACTTTGATTTGGATGATCATATGTTCTGCAATGATGTACACTGGATTTTCTTATATTTCTGAATATATCACAGCCCGGATGGATGAAACTAGATCCGGGGTATTCAAACTCGGCCAATTTTCACTCGGAGTACAATTCGATCCATGTGAAAAATGTTTTGGAGTCGAACATGGAAAGACATCGCCTGATTACCAGCCAATAATGTAAGTTGTTAACAGGCACAAGAGGAATCACCAATAATGACAATGACCCTCAACGTACTATAGTACAATCTACATGGTGTGAAAAAGGGACTTGGCGTCAAACGCCACGCAAAATCTCTCAGTCGAAGGTCATTAATGTAAACCTATCACCGAAAGTGAGAAACTTGCCATTGAGGCATGCAAGCTTCAAAGTACTGAAAGGGTTGTTCCTAAGTCAACTTCTTGGATAATGAGCTGATGTCGACAAGAAGCGACCGGTCGCAGGAGGGCCTTAATGAATCCCACATCAACGACATGGAACGAAGCAAATGATTTTGGAGGTGAAAACAAACTGATGATATGGGGGTTCAGGGTGGCGGTCATGAAGGAATGAAGCATGAATGAATTAGAGTGGGTGAGACTCAGGTGAATTATCTGAATAACTTCTCTTGAACATATCGGTAACACTGACGATGGATTGGTAGCATTAACCTCAGAGATGGATGGTGTGACGGACCAATGGTGAGGACCAGTGTACGGAACAACCCAACCCGGCATGGATGCAGAAGGAAAGTGTCATGTTCAAGAGTGACTTGCTACCAATAAAGTGTCTTCTTGTTTTCTTCCCAATTTTACCCAGTCATTGCTAACTAGTACCTCTTTATTTTTCTCAAGCTTGAGGAGGATAACATATGCTTGTTCTATAATCCACCCTTCAGGCAAACCTGTCGCTATATTTTAGCGAGGCTAGCGACAGTGAAACTCGTTCTCGTCCTATTGGATGAGTTTATCGCTATTTAGTTTAACGAGTTTAATGACAAAGATAACTTGGCCTCTTTCAATTATAGAGAGTCTGAAAGAAACAGAAAGAAGACTCTGAAGATTCGTTTTCGTTGTATAATCCCTTAAGTCCAAAAAAGCGTAAAATAATACAAAAGGGATGAATTTTCGATAGTTTTAACGAGTCGAACAAGACAAGCGCTCGATATTTTTGTGTAATAATCCCTCAGGTCCAAAAAGATTAAAATCTAGAGGAGGGATAGCACTTTTGATGCCTTTTAACGAGCCGGAGAGGCCAATCGCTCGGCATCTTTTCATATTTTACGAGTCAGGTGAAAAAATCTTAAAGAAGACTCGTTTTCGAGGAACGAGTGATGGTTTCAGGTAGCAGCTGATTCCAGGTAAGGTTTGGAAATTTTCCAATCACGACAGTGTTACAAGGATGGCTAGCAGAATCACTCACCGCAGATGTTCCTCGAAGGGGTAAAAAATCATATGGGGGTGAATGATCAGCTAAAAAAAGAGTGGAGGTGATGGCGAGAACACGACCAAGGCTCAAAAGCTGGCGATAAGGCATTCACAATGGTTATTTACCTGTTCATTTTTTAATGAGCTTAAACGTGGGGAGAAACACTTGCTCATGACTTATGTTTATTTTTTAACGAGCTTGAACTCTGCGACAACATTGCTCGCCAGTCGTATGATGAAAATGTCTCATTCCAGATGCTATTTTGAAGTGGCTTACATCTCTAAAGCTTTGCCACGGATCATTTCTTTATGCAAGCTAGGAAACGACTAGCCTTACGGGTTTAAACGGTTAGAGGTCCTACAAATTTAAAAAATAAATAGCCGCCCTTCACTTGCATGTGGAAATGTTTGCATGCCCCCAGGTATAGCGAAGTAGAGTTTCCAGGTTACCCCTCAATTTGTAGACAAAACATTTGTTCTATCGGGAAAGGCCTACCTTCTAACGAAGGTATCTTATCCCAGTTTGTTCCCATTTTCCTATGAGGACGGGTTTGCCAGACTAGTCATATATCCCTCGCCGAAACCTACCTATACCCAGAGTTTTCCTGCTGAAGCAGACTAGGGTGCATGTCCCCTGGGTTTCAGTCATATCTTCCTGAATCACTCGCGCTCATCAGGTGGACGGACTAGAGACTGATGAGACATTTCTTGCATGAAAAGACCATTCAAGGTTGGCATTTGACTATTTGCGATGTGTGAACAGGGGAATGACATTTGGTCTACGAGCTTGACCATTCTTCCTTCGTGCGGAAAACACATTACTCTAAAGAGTGAGGAGACGACGGCTCCCATGCAATAAATATAGACGCGTCCAAGGAGTAGATTGTAATCTAAAGGTCCTTGAACTACCATAACGTTCATGTGAACAGTTTTCCTTCTCAAAGTAATGGGCACATTTGGAAGGATCCCTAAAGGTCGACTAGTTCCGTTGTCGAAGCCTGTTAGATTTCTCATTTCAGGCAAAAGTGGTGGCAAACCAAGCACTTTCCAAGAAGTTGAGGAAAGGATACTCACAGAAGCCCCTTCATCGATGATGGTACTAGCCATGACCATTCTGTAAGCTTGTACAATAATTCTGAATGGTACACTGGCTGGTAAACAAGGTCTGCATAGTAGATTCCAGTCGAAGGAAACCACTAGGTTGCTTGGTGGTGGGACCAAATATACGACCGAGTAGTGTGGATCACTCGAAAGGTATGCTTTTTACAAACAATTTAGTGGCTTTCTAGTAACATTTGTAACCTTTTCTGCATCATGAACTCAAAGAAATAAATAATTCTAATAAAACGTGTAAGAATTAACATGGAAAGCTTAATCACTGATAATTGTCATTTTTCTATGCAGGGAAAGGTGGAAACGAAGAGCTGTCGTTCAAAAGGGAAAGACAGAGGAGGAATAACTGTTGTCCCTCTAGAAGGGAACCGTATGCAAACAAGATCGAGCAGATCAAAGCAAAATAACCCAGGAAAGGAAGAAGGGATACCAATTCGGCGAAAAAGGGAAAGAAAAGTAAAGGATTAACAGCTTGGCGAATCCCTCAGGGTCTTTGATCACGAGGGATCGCTATTTTACTTATTTTTGTTACCTAGATATCCTCATCGTTACTTTTATAAAAAGGAACAGCATCGCTAAGCAAAGGGACTTTTTTATAACTTTCAGTTTCGGACTAAACTTTGATCATCGAGTCTCACTGAGACCTGGTTTACTGTACGTTTTTTGATGCGTTAATATAAAAGACTTGGTGTTTATTTCATCTGTGCGTCTGGAGTAATATAAGGTGGTGTACCATTGGAAGCTAAGGGCCCGGCTCCGAAGGACACTTGCTTTTGTATCATTATAACTTGATTTCTGTGTGGTTTGCTTATCTTTATTGCTCGGTAATTTGATATGCTTTTCATGTGCTATTCCATGCTCTGCTACGATTAATTCATTAATGGTTCTTTCAGGAAATCCGTGTAGTGACTCTGCATTGCATGATTGAATCTTTTCAGAGTTGATTGCATGTTATTAGTCTAAACCAGCTATTTCTGTTACAGAGCGTTTGTACTGAATATTACTGTTATTGGATTCATTTGAAATCCCGATTATTGGAATCCGAAAGTGATGTTATTCTATTTGGAAACATAGTCGTATTATCTTTAATTGTCAGATTACTATATTAGTTTGAGGTGTGCATATATGATCGATGATTGCTGTTCCATAATTCATCAATGAGTGTTGTTCCATAAAGTACATTCCATCTAGTTTTCCTTAAGAGAGAAGATTGTTATTTCATCGCAGAGTGTGAGTTTGGTTCACTAGAGCAAGTTTGGTTCTGAATTGCGAGAATTAGTTCTTTTGATTGTTGTTCCATTTACTGCCATTCCATTTTAGACTTGTTGTTCCATTTCCTATTTGTTGTTCTATTTTACTTTCTGCCATTTCATTTACTTGCATTCGCTGCTTTGGTGTGAGAGAAGGTCTAAGGCTGTAGTGAGCCTCAGCAGTCGCTGCCTAGCTCCCAGACCTATGGTCCATGCTCTAATTTCCTTTCCATCAGTTTCTAGAGGGATGGGTTATCGCTTCTGCACCTTTGACTGATAAGCTGTCTTGTGTGATTTTATCCTTTGGAAGTAATTTAGTCATAGTTTAGCATCTTTTTACTCTTGTATTTTCTGAACGCTGTACTACTAAGCATTACTCTCACGAATAGCCTCGGATTGAGTTACTCTTTGCAATAACAAAACGTTCCCGGATTGACTTATTAATGTGGGATAATTAGAGGTGAAAGAGACCCTAGTTACAGATTTACATTATGGCGTTGTTTCCGGGGAAAGAGTATAGTCATTTGTCTTTTACAGAGTAGTGTGCAAATCTGCTAGGGGAGAGTTGGATTTTAAAAACGGAAGGTAAGAACCTACGTACGGAGCATGTAAAATCCCTACTCCACCGTCTGCTCTCCTAGCAGAATTGTTGGTTGAATAGGATTTAGTAGTTTATTAGAGTGCATGACTAAGCAAAAAAAGCCAGAAAGGAATATCAAACCTCCATCCAAACCCGAAAAAGCCAAAGGGCCGGTGACCCTTGGCCGAACAACCTTCATAGGAAAAATCTATAAGAAAACTGAATCTCAGCCATCAGTAGGCCCCAAAAAGATCAATTCTAAACAGCCTACTACCTCCCTTCAGGCCACAGCATCACCATCTGAAGCCTTCGCTGAGGTGCATAGTCAGACTGATGAACAAGACTTTCAAGAAATTGAAGATTCTATTCTAGAACGACTGCAGGAAGGGAATCTAAGCAATCTTTGTGAAGGAGAAGGGGAAACAGGGGAAGTAGGGGAGCCAAGGTCTCCTCCTAGGATAATCCAGCCATTAAATAGCCCAGATAAGGGGAGTGCGGTAAAAATTATTATTGAAGACATCCCATATCCTCAGACAGAAATTCCAGATAGGGGAAGTGCTATTAAAACAATCCCTGTCAAGGCCGTTCCTTCTCAGCCTAGGAATACTCTCCTAGAAATCCCAGAAGGTTATTGGCATATATTCGATCCCATGGCGCAGAATCAGCCAAATACTCAAACTTCTACATTGCAATATCCTATAGTGGATTCCACAACAAATGCGCCCATGAAAGCAATCCCTCTTGAACACATTCCTACATTTCATGGACTTACATCAGAGGACCCCGATGCATTCTTATTTGAATTTGATGTGCTATGCAGGGGATATGATTACACCACTAACCCCCAGAAATTAAAATTGTTCCCCTCCACTTTGAAAGGGGCGGCTTTAAGATGGTTTATGGGTTTAGGTGGTGGAGTCATAAATAACTGGGAACAAATGAAAGAATCTTTCCTAAAGAAATATAAGGATTATTGTAGGTCTAGAGAATTAAAAGATGAAATATTCCAAATGACAGCTAGACCAAATGAAACATTAGAGGAATACGTAGAACGTTTTCAGTATAATCTACCGAGATCTCCCTATGCATCACTACTTCTGCCTGATAATGTGTTAAAAACTGCATTAATCAGAGGCATGAAGGAACAGTGGATTGAAACATTAAATATCATGGGAAAAGGGGATATTTATCAAGAGAATTTTGCTGACATCATTGATTTATGTATCAGGAGTTCGAGAGGCATCACAAGGATAAAACCAACAGAATATGATCAGTTTGTCAGAGATAACAAAATATAACCAGAAGGAGTAACACGTGTAGAACTTGGAAATTTATTAGAAAATTTTAAAATTGATATTTTTGGGACATTAACTACACAACTTGATATTGTGCAGGCTAAACAGAAGCAGATGGAGGCGGAACAAAATTTGGCAATTTTCTGCCCCCGATGTAGAAGAAAACATAGCCACAAGGAATGTCCACTAGATGCAGTTCAAACATGTGCTATCTGTACAAAAGATCACCTTACTGAGAGCTGCCCCTCACTTCCTAGATTGAAGGCAGTATATAAGGAAGTGGAAGAAGAGCCAGGATCAACATACTTCATTAACCAGCGTCACCAATGGCAACCAAGGCAATCTGGTATGTTTTCAGACCCAAATTCTTCTTTCTAGTCTCCGCAGTATAATGCTCAACAATATAGTATGTGGCAAAACCAATCTCAACCCCCATTTCAAATTGGTCATCATAGTTGTTTCCTTCTCCAAATCCGTGGATAAATCAGACAAGCCAATTTGGCTGGCCGAATTTTCCTTACGCCCCACCATATTGGCAGAATAACTCATATCCTCCACAATGGATTCCCCCTACTTCACAAGGTTCACCCTGGTAGACAAACTGGCCAAAATCGACATATCAGCCAACAGGAACTATTCCACTCCCTCAACCGACTCTGCCAGCTTTACAACAAAACCCCCAGGCTAATCTGAGACCGCAACTCCTAGCCCAACCCAATCCCAATCCAAATAATAGACCGGTCCAATCCCTCCAAATCATGGAATCATCAGAAATTGGACCTGACCTGAGGGAGTGCAATGATCTTCAGTTAAGATTTGGACGTATAATAGAAACGGAGGGAGATAAAACAGTTCACATTGAAGATTAGTTACCAATAGAACAACCGTTAGAACAAGAGGGTGTAAATAAGGAGCAGACCCATCATCAATCAAGTACATCCTCTCCTCCCTTCCCAGAACAATTAGTCATACCACGACCTATACAATATCGAGACTTTGACATTCTGGGAGAGTTACAAAATCTGTACATAAGAATTCCATTCCTCCAAGCCATTCAAGACATCCCTATATACGCAAAAACTATAAAAGAATTGTGCATAAAAAAATCAAGGAGGAATGCAACCACTAACCCAAGAGTCCAACTAGTCGGTACTTTATCTGACTTATTATCAGGAAAGGAGACACCCATTAAATATGAAGATCCCGGAAATCGAATCATAACTGTTCAAATCTATGGTCAGACCCTGACTAATGCTTTAGTTGATCTAGGAGCTGCAATTAATATTTTGACAACCTCTACTTGCCAAAAGCTCGGCATTACATCGGTAGAACCTACTTCTACTTTGTTAGAATTGGCAGACCAATCTGTAGTTCGACTGGAAGGTACTCTATACGATGTCATGGTTTTTGTAGATTCCTAGAAATACCCAACCGATTTCCTGATAATTAATCCAAAAACTTGACTGGATGGACATCCGCTAATTTTAGGTAGACCTTGGCTTGCTACTGTCGATGCTTACATTGGTTGCCGGCAGGGAATCATGACTATAAATAGAGGACCAGATATTAAAAATCTAGTTCTATACCATCCAACATAGCCAAGTCTTACAATGATAAAAGCTAACCAGCACCCTGTGTCATACCTTACTGACAATATCAGATCCCCATTGACTGTACAGAAGGCTCTAGATTTTAAAGACCAAATAGAAGACGATGCCATCAATAATTTCATTAGTCAAACTGAATCTAGATCTCACACACAGTGTTTCATGATAGAAGCAGCATTTGATAGTGAACTAGAAGAAGATCCTTTGAAAGATGCGCATGACCAAACAATACCTATGACTGTTGTTGCCAACAGTAAAGTAGTGGAAATTGAACGGGGAAAGACTGTAAATATCAATGCCAACCTCACATCGGACCAAGAAATAAAGCTCGTCCATCTGTTACGAAAGTATCAAGAAGCATTTCCGTGGGATTACCCTGATATGAAAGGGATTGATCCCCAATTGTGCACCCACCACATTTATATAGAAAAAGATGCAAGACTTGTTCGTCAACCGCAAAGAAGACTCAACCCTCATCTAAACAATGTTGTAAAAGCTGAACTTCAAAAACTTTTAGATGTTAATTTCATCTATCCTATTTCCGATAGTAAATGGGTCTCTCCGCTTGTGGTGGTACCCAAGAAGAATGGGAAATGGAGGATTTGTGTGGATTATAGGGAGTTAAGTAAAGCCACACAGAAAGATCACTTCCCTCTCCCATTCATAGACCAAGTATTGGACACTTTAGCAGGAAAGAAATTCTTTTCTTTCTTGGATGGATTTAGTGGATACAATCAAATTCAGATTGCCCCTGAAGACCAAGATAAAACTACTTTTACTTGTCCTTGGGGAACTTTTGCCTATCGAGTTCTACCCTTTGGCCTATGTAATGCTCCTGCTACATTCCAAAGGGCTGTCCTTAGCATCTTTGCAGATTTAATAAATGATGGACTTGAGGTGTACATGGATGACTTTACACCATATGGAGATGATTTTGATCCAGCTTTAGACACTCTAGAAAAATTCCTACAACGTTGCATTGCTACCAGGCTTTGCTTAAGCCACGAAAATTTTTATAGGATGATGATTGAAGGGCTCATTCTAGGACACTATGTTTCAGCAGCTGGCATTCAGGTAAACCCGGCCAAAATTCAAATACTTTTGCTTATCCCCACCCCCACTACTCAAACAGAGGTACGCAACTTTCTTGGATTTTCTAGGTATTATAGACGATTTATAGAACATTATTCACACATTACTGCACCTCTATATGCACTAACTGGTAATTTTGATTTCTTGTGGACAGAAAAATGCGACCGTGCTTTCAAAGAATTAAAGAAGCTTGTATCAACAGCTCCAGTCCTTCGAGGACCAAACTGGAATTTACCATTCCAAATCTCATCTGATGCCTCAGATACAGCAATCGGTGCAGTCCTTGGGCAGGAAGAGGATAAAAAACCATATGCTATCTACTATATCAGCAAAAACATTTCCCCTGCTGAATTAAATTACACTGTCACTGAAAAAGAATTCATGGCTGTAATACATGCTATCAATAAGTTTAGACATTATATCACAGGATATCCCGTTATTTTATATACAGATCATTCTGCTATCAAATATTTAGCAAATAAGCCTGTTACAAATGCTAGAATAACTAGATGGTTGATTTTATTGCAGGAGTTCGATATCACAATCAAGAATCGACCTGGCAAGGAAAACCCTGTAGCCGATTTTCTCTCACGAATACCAAAATAAATTGAAGTAGCAGCAGTGGAAGATCAATTTCCTGATGAGCACCTGTTTGTTGTTGCTGTTCAAACACCCTGGTATGCTGATGTTGCCAATTACCTTGCAGTAGGTAAGCTACCAAAACACTTAACCCCTAATGAACTTAAGCAGATTGTTCAGAAGAGTACTCGATTTTCGTGGATTGGGGGCTATTTGTTCCACATAGGGGCAGACATGCAAATTAGGAGATGTATTCGAGAAGATGAAATTTTTGACATCTTAAAAGCCTGTCATGACAGACCATGTGGGGGACACTTTGCTGAAAAAAGAACAACACATAAAGTATTGCAAACAGGATACTACTGGCCTACAATTTTCAAAGATGCGAAGAAATTTGTCCAAGCCTGTGACAGCTGCCAGCGAGCAAGACAACCTGGTCAAACCGACGAAATGCCTCTGAGGCCACAATTAGTCATTGAGCCATTTGATGGGCTCTTGATTTCATTGGACCCATCAACCCATCATCAAATCAGAGAACATATATCTTGGTGGCGACAGAATATGCCACCAAATGGGTTGAGGCCGAAGCGTTGCCTAGAGCTACAGAAGATTCTGTAATACAGTTCCTGTTCCATTTGTTTGTACGTTATGGCCTTCTGAGAGAAATAATTACAGATGGAGGACCACAATTTTCTGGAGACAAATTAGCTGCAACACTTAACAATCATCACGTCCAGCATAAAATTACTACCCCATATCACCCGCAGGCGAATGGGCAAGTAGAAAGTAGCAACAAGGTAATAGAATCAATTTTAACAAAAACCATTGCGTCACATAGGCATGATTGGGCCGCCCGATTACCTGAAGCACCGTGGGCTTATAGAACCACATGGAGAAGTACCAGCGGTTATTCACCCTATCAATTAGTGTTTGGAAAACAACCTATTTTCCCCATAGAATTTGAAATCCAAACGCTACGAACTGCACAGGAAGTTGGCCTAGATCTAAGTGAGGCACAAATCAATCGATTAAAGCTGATTAATGAATTGGACGAAATCAGGCTCTTTTCATTATAGAATACAACACTTATTCAACAGTAGCAAGCTAAATGGCATGATGCACTCATCAAGAACAAAGTCTTTCACGAAGGAGACTGGTCTCTGTTATATGACTCTCGGTTTCAGGACTTCCTGGGGAAACTTCAGACTCGTTGGTTGGGACCATACGAAATCCAGAAAGTACATGATAATGGGACCCTCACTCTGATCAAAATCGATAGTTCTAGATATGCATTCAAGGTAAATGGCCACCGAGTTCGTCTCTATCACAAGCCACTCACTCGGGAATCCTTCTGTCAGCAGCTACGTCGAGACACTGATATGGAAATTTTAGGAGAGGAAGCAAAATCTTCCTCACCTATAATTCAGTAAGGAATTCATTTTTTTTATAACTTGTACATAAGCTTTTGTATATATGTTTTCTTAACATTTTCACTGATCTTTCTCCTTTTTTTTCATTTTGATTTTTGCATTCTGCGTGTCCTTGCTGTTCCTTTTCCAAAAGGAACAATATTTGCATGTTTCTGTTGTTCCTTTTCAAAAGGAACAACATTGTTGTGTTTCTGTTGTTCCTTTTCAAAAGGAACAACATTTGTGATTTTCTGCTATTCCTTTTCAAAAGGAACAACATTTGTGATTTTTCTGCTGTTCCTTTTCAAAAGGTACAACATTTGTGATTTTCGGAACAACATTTGTGATTTTCTGCTGTTCCTTTTCAAAAGGAACAACATTTGTGATTTTCTGCTATTCCTTTTCAAAAGGAACAGCATTTGTGATTTTCTGCTGTTCCTTTTCAAAAGGAACAACATTTGTGATTTTCTGCTGTTCCTTTTCAAAAGGAACAGCATTTGTGATTTTCTGCTCTTCCTTTTCAAAAGGAACAACATTTGTGATTTTTTGCTGTTCCTTTTCAAAAGGAACAGCATTCGTGATTTTCTGCTGTTCCTTTTCAAAAGGACCAACATTTGTGATTTTCTGCTGTTCCTTTTCAAAAGGAACAACATTCGTGATTTTCTATTGTTCCTTTTCAAAAGGAACAAAATTCGTGATTTTCTGCTGTTCCTTTTCAAAAGGAACAAAATTCGTGATTTTCTGCTGTTCCTTTTCAAAAGGAACAAAATTTTTTCTCTTCTGCTGTTCCTTTTAAAGAAACGACATCTCAAATATTTGTTTGCATGGATTCTTCTCTGGTGTTCCTCTTTCAAAAGGAACACCATCGGCATGTTTTTGCTCTCTTTGATGATATTGAGGATGCTTTTCACCCATGTTCTCTCCAGTCTTTAAGATGCATCTATGCACTTATGCAATGAACATAAATCATGACATACCGAATTCAGCGGGTCATAGATCGCTATCTTTATAAGGCCTAGTATTGATAAGAGGACAAGAGGAGGGACACACTTACTTCTCATCTTCGTTGTCATTGTCTTATTACCGTTGCTCTGGTCGGTGATCTTTATCATGACGAATTCCCTAAAAAAAAAAAAAAATTGATTATTACTTAGGGATAAGAGCAGAAGATTTATATCTTCCTGTTGGGATGATAAGACTTCTTCCACCATTCCCCACTCTTAAGGATTGCTGAACCACCCTTATGTGTAAATAAATAAGAAAAAGTGCTCTGCAAAAAGAAAAGAAAAAAGTAAATATGTATTATCAATTGTCAAATGCAGGATAGGGGGTCTCATCAAGAGCCAACCTACCATGATCATAAGGATGGAAGCAAAGTGGCATTCCCATTACGGCCACCACACCAGGGATATGGTCCAAAGGTACACTAAATAAACAGACCTTGGAACAGGGGGTCCCATCACGAGCCGGCCTGCCCACGTTTCGCACCTATCTTGTGAATGGCATTATGGCTACCTGGTTATCAAGCTAGCATAATGGCCTACATTTTGACAAAATACTCTTCAAAATACACACAAAGGATCATGGTTCTGGGGGTGAAATAAACAACTCTGCCAAGGTTATGAACAACTGTCAGTAGCAGAGCTCTGTTAATGGTATTGAAGTCGTAATGGTTACACCAATCGGTATGATATCAATACTTCTTTGTCTCTTATATCCTATGAATAGATTATATTTTATGTCCCGATGTATACATTGCATGAACACTCGTTACCACCAATCATGGCAACGGAACTGACAATGACCGCTGGAGATTTTGTACGCTTGACAGACGTCCCATCCCCTGGGCTCGCATCATATCACGCAGGCTCTTATGTAAAACACGATCCACCTTTTTGCCTCGATTTTGGTATTATCTAAAACATGGCATAATTTCATATGTTGTTCCTTTATGACTTGGTTCTGAATGGCTGCTGCTCCTCTATTTGATGGCTGGGACAGCCTATCAGATCGTGGGGGGGAGGTAACCTCATTACTCCACGAATTACGTGTCAGCACACCATTCGGGGAAGATAATGTACGAAGGTATGGCATGGTTTAACGGTATGATAATTCTATTTTACGAAAGTTTCCATCCATGATCCTTTTTTTGTTGCATACTCTGTGTTCTTTTCCAAAACCTTGCGACGATCACCCTCTCTGCGTCTCAAACAGCATAGGCAGTTGCTGTTCCATTGAGAATTCTGAGCGGAACCATGGGGGGAAAGGCAGTCCAAAGCGAACCTCAGGATTTGACAGTCTCCGCTGCTGCCCAGGAGATCCTGGAAAAGGCAGGGTGGCTGAATTATTTCAGTCGCCTACGAGAATCGAATGAAGCATTGGCGTTGGAATTCTTGCAAAATTTGTAGGAGAACTACTCCATAGTAAGAGAAAGATGGATAGCGGTCACTGATGATATTATTGCAGAAGTCTCGGGACTACCAGCTGCGGACCCTTATGGACGCTGAAGAAAGAAAGACTACAAAATGTTATGGAGATTTTCCAGGATGAAGGCCAAAGCTTGACAGTCAAGGGGAAGGGATTTTTGCCGGCAACGTTAGGGGAACCCTGGACCGAGTTAGCAAAGATAGTGCAGAGCTACATCACTTGCGAAGGAAGGAAAGACGTGGTAAGACCACGTCATCTTAAACTCTTAGCTGTTTTGAAAGGAAAATGTTCTGTAAATCTGCCTGCACTCTTAAATTCGTTATTACATGATGCGGCCTGAAGTCTGAAAAAGGCACAGCACATAGAAGCAGTTGTTAGCCACCATGGATTGATTCGATTGATAGTGAGCCATAGTCTCACTCAACAGCAGAGCAGCTGGGAGGAGCTCATTGCAATGGTCGAGGGGGGATTGGCTGCACCATCCCCAAAACCTAAACATTCCTCTAGCACGTCGGAACGATCAGAGAAACGCAGGGAATTGGTAGCAGAAAGATATGTTGCTCCAAAACGAAAACATTCCTCTAATACACCAGAACGACCAGAGGAACCAGAAAAACATGTTGCTGGTACACCTGAACAACTTGAGAGACCAAGGAAATCAGCTTGGTTGGCCTGGATACGAGGGAGGCTGGAAAAGATCCAGGGACCACTAGCCAGCCAATTGAGATTACGGACGAACCTCCAGAACCGGAAGGAGGACCTTTTGAAGAAAATGCTGAGCAATTAGGGCCGAGGTTGAGCAGCCTGGAGAAGGAGTTGAGGAAGGGGACGAGCACTCTGGGATAGAAATAGAAGCTGAACACTCCAAGGTAGTCACTGAGCAGTCAATCAAGAGGAGGAAGTAGTACAGCTGGGGGGCAGCCCGCTGCGGGACCCTGTGGGTGAAGAGGAATTGGCTGTAGTCTTGGCCAATATGGGGGAGTATGGCCAACCCTCCAGCCCAGCAGGCCTCCTTGACGGACCTCGGAGGAAGACATACCTGAGAAATCGCATGCAGAAAAGGCAGGAGAAGAAAACCTGCCCGTTTATGATGATGAAATAGGAGACACCAATCGGGAACAATCTGTTCCCAAGGCACCAGAAGAAATTCTAGATGGGGTAGGAGCGGATTTAAGGGCCAGTCATAAACCCTCTGCTGAGGCAATAGAAATTAAGAAATTAAGGAGGAAATAGCAGAGGTTGCTGGGCACTATAGCCAAGCTTCGAGAGCAAATTCGGATTCTGAAAGCCAACCTGAGGATACAAAGGACCGCAAGGAAAAGAAAGAGGGCCACTGCAACAAAATCTCGTAGGACAAGAAGACGACAGACCTATAGCCGCTCTGTTGGTCGAAACCCCATTAGAATACCTACTGCCGAAGAACAGACTGTTGTTCCAAATAACATTGAAGAACAGATTGTAGTTCCAAATGACATTGAAGAACAGACTGTTATTCCAAATGACGTTGAGGGACAAACTGTTGTTCCATCTGACCCTGAAGAACGGATGGACATTCCAATTGAGGTAGAGGAACAGCAAGAGGCTCCGATGATAGGGGGACCACAACAACCTTTCATTCGTGTTAAGAAAGAAAAAGAGAGCAAGAAGACCCAAACATAAGCACCATCCTCAGGGGAATTCGGGTTCTAAACTCTAAGCAGCATAACAAAAAGGTTCAGGTAAAATTCCCGGCCTCTACGGCTCTATGGAAAAAGGATCCAAAAACAAGGACCTTGCACAAGATGATGAAGCGAGCTCAGTAAGAAGTTGAACAGCTGAGAGAACAAACAGTCCCCCGGGAGAAATACGAAGAGTTACAACAGCAACTTCGGGATATTAGTCAGTCCGAGAGCCAGGCCTTTGAAGGATGGCAAAGGGAGCAAGAAAAGGTTGCCAAGGTAACTCATCGATTAGATATTGTTATTAAGCAGATGGACACTGTGTGTTCTTTGTATAATGACGCTTTGACCTGTAGGGCCCCTGCTAGAAACTATGCTTTATTTTTGCTTGAATGATATTTACGATTAAAAATAAAGGCTGTTAGGGCGGGTGCCCCTATCCAAATCAATATTGTTAATGATTTCATAGATTGTTGCAAGCATTATGGAATTAAGGTTCAAAGATTATTGTGCGAATTTTACTTGCACAACCTTGTGCTAGACCAGAAAACTTACTTAAATCCTGGCCCTTTTGTTGGTGACATACAATTGCAAGCCTTCGTTTCATTTGGGGTTAATCAGTTGAAATGGCTCAGAGCTTATAACACCTTTCAGAGACAGGAAAATAGCCTAGACTTATGGGTGAGAGCCGAGCCTAGAGACCCAGTGATGCTATGGAGAGAGCATAGGGACCTTATGAGGACCTCGGGTGTCATCGAGATATTAGGACCCATGCACGAAGACCTGATCCGACATAGTCTGGAATATTTTCTGACTATTAAAGACCTCTCCATCGATGCTGCAAAATTTCGATACCGGACTTCTAGCCCAAACATCCAGCTCAGGGAACCATTCAAATACGAAAGTTTTGAGCTGGCTACTAGCCGATTGAACCTTTATTCCTCCTTTATTCTGAGGGAATAATTGTTGTCCCTCTAGAAGGGAACCGGATGCAAACGAAATCGAGCAAATCAAGGCAGAATAACCCAGGAAAGGAAGAAGGGATACCAATTTGGCGAAAAAGGGAAAGACAAGTAAAGGATTAACAGCTTGGCGAATCCCTCAGGATCTTTGATCCTGAGGGATAGCTGTTTTACTTATTTTTGTTCCCTAGATATCCCCACCATTACTTTTATAAAAAGGAACAACATCGTTAAGCAAAGGGACTTCTTTTTGTAATTTTCAGTTTCAGACAAACTTTGATCATCGAGTCTCACTGAGACCTAGTTTACTGTACGTTTGTTGATGCGTTAATACAAAAGACTTGGTGTTTATTTCATCTTTGCATCTAGAGTAATCTAAGGCGGTGTACCATTGGAAGCTAAGGGCCCGGCTCCGAAGGACACTTGCTTTTGTATCATTATAACTTGATTTATGCGTGGTTTTCTTATATTTATTACTCGGAAATCTGATATACCTTTCATATGCTATGTTATGCTCTATTACGATTAATGCATTAATGGTTTTTCTCAGGAAATCTGTTTAATGACTCTGCATTGTATAATTGGATCTTTTCAGAGTTGATCGCAAGCTTTTAGTCTTAACCAGTTATTTCTGTTACAGAGCGTCTGTATTGAATATTACTGTCATTTGATTAATTTGAAATCCCGATTATTGGAATCCGAAAGTAATGTTATTCTATTTGGAAACATAGTTGTATTATCCTTAATTGTCAGATTACTATATTAATGCGAGGTGTGCATATATGGTCGATTACTGCCGTTCCATAATTCATCAATGAGTGCTATTCCATAAAGTATATTCCATCCAGTTTGTTTTAAGAGAGAAGAGTGTTATTTCATAGCAGAGTGTGAGTTTGGTAAAATAGAGCAAGTTTGGTTCTGACTCGCGAGATTTAGTTCTTTTGATTGTTGTTCCATTTACTGTTGTTCCATTTCTTATTTGCTGTTCCATTTTACTTGATGCCATTCCATTTACTTGCATTCGCTATTTTGGTGTGAGAGAAGGTCTAAGGCTGTAGTGAGCCTCAGAAGTCGCTGCCTAGCTCCCAGACCTATGGTCCATGCTCTAATTTCCTTTCCATCAGTTTCTAGAGGGATGGGTTATCGCTTCCGTACCCTTGGCTGATAAGCTGTCTTATGTGATTCTATCTTTTTGGAGTTATTTAGTTGTAGTTTAGCATCTGTTTACTCTTGTATTTCCTGAACGCTATACTACTAAGCATTACTCAGACGAATAGCCTCGGATTGAGCTACTCTTTACAATAACAAAATGTTCCCGGATTGACTTATTAATGTGGGATAATTAGAGGTGTGGGAGACCCTAGTTATAGATCTACATTTTGGCGCCATTGCTGGGGAAAGAGTATAGCCATTTGTCCTTTACAAAGTAGTGCGCAAATCTGCTAGGGGAGAGTTGGATTTTAAAAACGGAAGGTAAGAACCTGCGTACGGATCATGTAAAAGCCCTGCTCCACCATCCGCTCTCCTAGCAGAATTGCTAGTTGAATAGGATTTAGTAGTTTATTAGAGTGCATGACTAAGTAGAAAAAGCCAGAAAAGAATATCAAACCTCCATCCAAACCCGAAAAATCTAAAGGGCCGGTGACCCTTGGCCGAACAACTTTCATATACGAAATCTATAAGAAAATTGAATCTCAGCCATCAGTAGGCCCCTGAAAGATTAATTCTAAACAGCCTACTAGCTCCCTTCAGGCCACAACATCACCATCTGAAGCCTTCGCTGAGGTGCATAGTCAGACTGATGAACAGGACTTTCAAGGAATTGAAAATTCTATTCTAGAACGATTGCAGGAAGGGAATTTAAGCAATCTTTGTGAAGGAGAAGGGGAAATAGGGGAAGTAGGAGAGCCAAGGTCTCCTCCTAGGATAATCCAGCCGCTAAATAGCCCAGATAAGTGGAGCGCGGTAAAAATTATTATTGAAGACACCCCATTTCCTCAGATAGAAATTCCAGATAGGGGAAGTGCTATCAAAACAATCCCTGTCAAGGCCGTTCCTTCTCAGCCTAGGAATACCCTCCTAGAAATCCCGGAAGGTTATTGGCATATATTCGATCCCATGGCATAGAATCAACCAAATACTCAAACTTCTACATTGCAATATCCTATAGTGGATTCCGCAGCAAATGCGCCAATGAAAGCAATCCCTCTTCAACACATTCCTACATTTCATGGACTTACATCAGAGGACCCTGATGCATTCTTATTTGAATTTGATGTGCTATGCAGGGGATATGATTACACCACTAACCTCCAGAAATTAAAATTGTTCCCCTCCACTTTGAAAGGGGCGGCCCTAAGATGGTTTATGGGTTTAGGTGGTGGAGTCATAAATAACTGGGAACAAATGAAAGAATCTTTCCTAAAGAAATATCAGGATTATTGTAGG